>VZRL01005609.1:294805-335515 GCA_013397895.1 Origma solitaria
GAGCCGCGCACCGCGGGCACCGGCCCCGAGCGAGCCGCGCACCGCGGGCACCGGAGCCGAGCGAGCCCCGCGAGCCGCGGCACCCGCGGCACCCTAGCGGAGCGCACCGCGAGGCTGAGGAGGAAACCAACACATCCCTTCTAGAGAGATGTGCGCACACAATCCACACGTAATCTAATGAAGCACCATCATCACCCCGTTTGGGTTGGATACTGAAAGTTATTCGCACGTTACTAATTGTGTACGCACCTTTTAAACAGCACCTGCTGAGGTTTAGCTTGGTAAAATATCTGCCACGGTTCTAACACAAATTTTCTAGGCTTCCCTAAAAAAAAAATTGCAGCCCCCTTTTCAATTCCATCCCCTAATTAATTACTTTCAAACGTAACGCGTGTATGTCACAAAACTCATCTGCGCCTGGTTTCAATACTCTACCAGTATTAGCTATACCCTGATAGTACCCTAATTGCTTCAACATCCGTTTAAATTCAAATACTTGTAACACATTATTTTCCAAACTGAACCCAATTAACTCAGCTCTCTACTGCAAACAGATGCTGCTATTCCCTGATTAAGGACTCAGAACTTCTGTTTACTTCGTGTTTCCTAAAAATAAACCCAGTCATAGAAGTACAACCATCAAGGTTATCTTACACAGACACTCCATGGATCCTTAGACACTGAAACAGCAAATTTAGATACCAAAATCCCAACTACAGAACAACATTTTGGGCTATCAATCAGCAGAAGACGTGTCTTAGATGGTATCAGAGGCCTTAACCAACCAAGTCATTAGAAACTACAGTGATTTAAATCCTTCTAGTTCCAAAGGCAACATTTTAATAAGCTGCTCCTGAGTTAACATCTTGTATTTCGAGTACTGCCTGGAGCGAATATCGAAGGCTGAATGACAAGTCTGTAGCAATGTGAAGCAGCACAAACTGCAGCAGTGTAAGAGTGGTTTGCAGTTAGGGCATGTGATCATTCTATCAGAAGATTTACGGAAAAATTAAACTAACTCCCATACCTCAGAATGGTAAATGGCTGCAACAACAGACTTAATGACTAAATTTAGTCCCTGAGCACAGCTTTAAGGCCCAAATATCCATACTAGGGCCAGAACAATAGGGAGCAATTTTTATTCTTCCTCTTCCCACTCCTCCTGTGGGGGAGGAGGAGGAGAATAAACAATGTGCACAGGCATTGCTGCAACCAATACTTCTACCCCTTCTCCTTGGGATAGACAGTGGTTGGCACCAGGGATATAAAGGGCCAAAACACCTGAAAATGGACATTAGGGAGCCCCAAAGGTACACAGGGGCATGAGATAAGCAAAGGTACAGTCTGACAAAATGGACCACAGGAACTACTTGCTCAGTACATCCTGCTCCATACAGATTTAAGGGCTGGTAACTACTAAAGCTTCCAAATGTCACAGCGACCACCAAGCCACCCTGATCTCAGCTCAGCCCCAGCTGGTGCCTGCTCTGCGTGCCCTATGTCCACCTCTGAGAACAAGCACTCATGGCAGCCATGTATTTCAGGTCTGGTACAAGAAATGCAGGCTCTGCTGAGTAGGTAACAGGAAAATCAATGGCAACCTCTGCTGGTTGGTTCTAGATGCAGGTAAAATGCTTCCTCTAAAAAAGTTATAACTAAAGGCACAAAGTGGTTCAAAACCAGGGAAGTTCGACTTCTCTGGGAATACAAGCAGGCTTCTTTCACTAGTAAAAAACCAGTCATGCTGCAAACTGCCAGTGGCTTTATCACCTCAGCTATAAACTGCACCATACTGACAGCAATAAGATGTACTCTTTTACGTCTATTTAGAGGGAAGTGAAAATTAAGCAGAAATCAGCTAGTCCTGATGAAACTATGCAATTACAGAGGGAATTTTACAAAATGTGGCAATACCAGAATGTTGTATCAGAGGTGGCACATTAAAAGCTCTAAGGGAAAAGTTTTTTATTTGGAGATTAGAGACACATTTGGGCCTCTGGCACAGTTTTAAACAAAACGCATTTCAGGATTTATTTTTTTTTTTAATTTACGTGTAAAGAAAAGGAAGAGAGAAAGTGAAAAGTACTGTTGGAAGAATTACCTTACTGTCACCAAGCCTGCATCCTACAGGATGCACAAGCTCCCATAGCTGGTTACATCCAGCTAGTGGACTGAGCACTTTTCAAGCTGAATAGAAGGAGAAATTCCACACCTTCTTCATAAATTACATCAGCTAGATACAACACAAGTCACCATCCAAAAGAGAAGACTCACACCATCTCACCCTGCTGAAAACAGAGGGGATGTGGTAGGAGCATGAGCTTTGTATATGCAAAGCAAAGCTGTGAAAGCAGTGGTGATGTGTGACCCTGAAAGGAAACCAGATAAAGCTGCTCAGACAGAAAAAGTCCATACAAAAGGAGATTTAGAAGCTCCAAGTGAGAAAAAAATGTATTAGTCGTTCTTTTTGGAAAGGAATAGCAATATTCATTTTCTAAATCTTTTTTGTAAGGCAACAGGACTGATGGAAGCAATCCTTGCAGTGCACAAAGCAGCATCTCAATCACACCACTCATTTCTAGTTTGAAATCTTTCCTGGTTAAATTATTGGATGGTCAGCTGGATTAAATGGACAACAGTAATTTCCGTAAAATCTTTTTAAAAGGTATTGAGAAGAGCAAGGAGATGCAGCTGAGTGTGGGATGAGGAACACAGGAGTTATTTATTTAGTTGCAGACCTGAATGACAGTGTTGATATACATACCAGCTCATCGGTTTCTATTTTTTCTGCCCAACTCTTTTTTTTTTTAAACAGTATTATTTTCTTCTATATACTTTCTCCTAAATCTAAAGAACAAAGGTGTTTCTTTCAGTCTGTGTTATTTTTAATCTTAACTACCTCTGGCATTTACTTATCCATGTATCTTATGGACACCCTGGTTTTGTTTTTAATGCCTCTAGAATAATTCTATTCTATAAAGCCTGCAGTTGGAGTGCAGCTTAAAGTAGCAGAAGAGGAAGGAAAATCATTTGTGGTGTCAAAAATGGTGTATGTGTGTGTGTTTGTGTATATAGATGGGGTTTTCTACATCATATTAGTGTTTGAAGTTGCTCTATGAAGTCATATTAGGGCTGTATTTAAGGCAGAAATTGGTTGTATTTGTTATTTGGAATAGAAAGCCTCTTGCCCAAATCCACCCACCACAGCTGTCTATTTAAAAACCTGCCACCGAGAGCTGGCGCTTACACAGGATGCACAGGGATCTGACCTGAGTACAGGCATATGACAAGATACAGGAGGTATATTTATACAAATAAACCCTTTATTTTTTCTCAAAACAAGCTTAGGCTTCTCAAACTCCCTCCAAGCCTATGGATGCCATCTGATGCCATGCCCTGCTCCAAACAGAGTCCAAGTCAGATCCAACACCAAATTTAAGCCATGTTGTGCTGGCTCCTGCATTCAGCTGAGCTGTGAACATCTCCAAGCACGGAGGTTTCACAGCCTGCCTGGCCCCCTGTTCCAATGTCTGACCACTCTCCGTGTGACTCCCACCATCAGCTAAGGATTTTTTGTGCTCTGGTTTATCTTCATCCTCATCAAGACTAAACTGAGTTGGGCCATCAGTGAAAACCCAGAAGTGTCAGTTCTGAAGGAAACAGTATATTGTAGAAAATTTAAAACCATTTCTCCACCTGCTAGTCTCATCTATCAGTTTTGCTATCAGAGATCAGTTCCTTTCCTTCTCCCTCTCACCCTATGATCCTAAAGAATGCCATAAATCATTTTACAGTGCTGTGGCCCACATACCCTGTGCATTTCTGAAATGGAGGTGGTCTTCTGAAGCTCTTACCTCATGGGTTCAGGAAAAAATTATCCCCAAAGCCAGCACAGGACTTTTCTGCATTAGGGTGAAACTGAATAAATATTAAGCACGTTTTTTGGAGTAAATTGCTACCATCTCCTTTAAATACTACTGCCTGTGATCTCATGGATTATATTTCATAGAATCACAGAATGATTTGGGTTGGAAGGGATCTCGAAGATCGTCTTGTTCCAACCCTCCCCAGCATGGGCAGGGATGTCACCCACAGAGGCATACGAAGCAAATACTTTTCTGAATTTCACATAGAAGAACATTTTTTTTAAGGAGGAGCATCCCTCAGGATGATATTGATGGTCCTATGAATCCACTTTACAAGCTCAATCCGGAGTGACAAACATCACCAAACTCCTCCTTCAACAGAAATAAAACTCTGTGCAATAAACTATCAATCAAGAAGTGAATTTACTTCAGGGAAATGCTGTGCAGCCTACTGAATGGTGATAATTAAGAATTTTCAGGAACCAAACAGCATTTGCTTTAAACAGCACATAAGCTACAGAAAGATGCTATTTACTGACTGACCATATATGATAAGAAATCAGTTGGAAGCGCAAGAAAAACATCTTAGGACGGTAAGAAAAGTAAAAAATTAAACGTGTCCTCTGACAGTTTCATGTGTGTGCCACTAAAAATAAACCATCTGCTCTTACACTAGCAGCAGTTTAAAAAAGAAGTATGCTGACAAAAGAACACCAACTTACTATTTCCCACTGCTCCCATCTTTCAAGAGACAATTAAAATATGAAATCACAGGACAAAATATAGCAATTAAGAGAACTGTAAATGAAGAAATGCTGAAATGTAGAGAATAGTCTGTACAGTGTAGGTAGCATTGCCGTTTCCTTTCCTGTGGGAATAATTTTTCATATTTCAAAATAATACTTAAAAAATTTTAGTACTGCATTTATTCAAACTTTTTAGAGGCATGTTTTGACACAGTTGCACTTCTACTAATACTTTTGTCTGTGTCAAGCCAGGAATTATATTCCATAGCTATTGGTATTCTAAAAGCATGTTTCAAGTGGGCACCAAGAAAGTGTATGTTGAAAAGGATTCCAGCTCGCTTGGCAGGAGTGTAAGCTCAGTCAGGATTAGCAGGAATTCCATTTCAGCAGAGGTAGAATAAGAAATTTTAAAGCTATTAAAAAAAACCCCAAACATTGTGATCGCCTGCTTTGATTTTTCACACACTGCAAGCCAAACAGTTCTCTTAAACTACAGCATGACCTTTTAAAAGGCAAGCAGTTTTGATTTAATGAGTTCAACTGATGAATAATTTATTGCAGCCTTAATTAGGAAGCCAACTTGTAAGGCCCATGCAAAGCCAACTAATAAGAACACGAGGATCGAACCCACATACACGTCTGTCTTTCAAAATCAAAAGTTTGGATGTACCACAGAATAAAGCTCCACTTCAGTCTAACTCTCTCTTCTAAGTATTGTGAACTGCCAGGTCTTAAGGGACAAAGACATGATGCACATCAAGAACAGATTGAAATGCACTCTCCATGAATGTGGTTTGGTTAAACACACACAGAATATTCTCCCAGAACATCCAGTCTAACCTAGACAGGCTGGCTGGAAACACACCAACAATTTATTTTTCAGTTGATTATACAATTGACGCATTTTACCCTAAACCCTTCCTTCAAAAACAAATTTTTTAAATAGCTCTTCCTCAAGGAGACAAGAGGTGGCTCAGAAGAGCACTGAACAACCAGGAACATTCAGGAGATGAAGTAACAGCTCCAACTGTTGGTATGGGCAAAATCAGTTCAGAACTAAAGAGCCATTATTTGTTTTGGTGCAGGGTCTGCTGGGGAGCAGGTGGGAACCCCCGATCCCAGTAAATCTAATTCCACTACTTCTTGAGAACAAAAAAGCTAAAAATAATCCAAGCAATAGTGGATTTTTAAAGAGTATTTTTAAACTGTTACTCGGGATTACTATTCTACCACATTGTGAAGAAATAGAAAAGAGGAACATGAAAAGGATATGGCATGATAACTATTTATAACCTGAACGGTGGCACATTTTCTTTTTTAAGATTTTAAGCTCAGCTTCATTTAGACCAAATCTTCCTCCCAGCTGGAAGTGCTGAAGAGTTATCACTTATGTTCTCCTCCAGCATGGATCTATACACACTCGCATCAATATCCACATATGAGAAAAGACAAGGAAGAACTTCCTGCTGAGAATGGGCTACAGGGAAAATTTTGCAAAGAACAGTGGAAGTACATTCCTGGGTAACTCACACACATGGCATCCACAGATGAGAGGTGTTTGGAAAATGCCACTGAAAGCAACAATTACTGACTTTCAAACCTCCCCCCGACCCTGAGTTTAAAATTAGCTAATTAAAATTTATAAAATCATCATACATCTGATAACTATCTTTCAATATTAGTAACATCTAAATACATTCAACTTCCAATAACTACCAAACTTAGTGTCAAATTACTTTGATTGTATTAAATAATGAGGACATTTATATTTATAGCCAGAAATTGGCACACGTAAAATGTTATGTGAGCTGAGAAATCAGTTATTCTAGAAGAAATACCAAACCTGGTATTATTTGCCATCTCTTAGGAAAAAAAATAAATTAAATATATTCTTTATCTGCACTAAAAATATGTTAAATATAAAGACAACATTGAGATCTACAAATCTTTTTGGAAAGGACACTCAGGGAATGGAGAAGTCAAATCTATAGATTAAGTTCAAGGCCAACTTCTTTCACCAATATTAAATTTACACAGAAACCTCTACCCTCTGCTCAAGATTATGGCTTGAAGCTAAATGTCAATCTCTTATTCATATATTTTAAAGATATATCACATAAAACTGCCCCAAACACAGAGTATCAACATGCTGAATGAAACACTGCCTCTAACTCAGTGACCTTATTTATAGCCACTATTATTTATATATATATATACTATATTAAAATAAAGATGTTAGAAATTACCCTCTTAACAGTTAAGGTTTTCTAATACACTAAAAGAAATAAGAATGATAAACAGCAATTTTTTACAAATGAAAGGTTTTACACAAGTTATTTGCATTTGTTTTTCTGTCTAAGTTATGAAAATACTCAGCAGTCAAAAAATGCCATAGAAATGGAATAAGGCTAGATTTTAAAAAACCTTATTTTTCAGCTAATGTTCTAAGCCAAGTGCTCACAGGGTATGAGTTTTGCCACATTTCCTTTCACCCCCAAAGAAGGTTCTTTATAAAACAAAGCAAAAAAAAGTAAGGGAAAAATGGTTACATTCAAAGAGCTATATTTTATTGTTATGGCAACTGATGTGCTAAAAATAAAGAAATAAAGTTGTTATGGCAACTAGAATTTTAAAGGCAGTCAAAAATAGAATAATCAAACATTGTGCTGGCTTAAAATGTAACATCTATGACTCAATTTACAGAAAGAGCTTCAGAGACAAGTGGAGGTTGAGGTTTTTTGGGGGATTCTGCTTTAGAGATCACAATTAGTACAATTCCAGAGAACTCTAAAGTACAAGGAAGTGTATCAAGGTGAGTAGAAAACTACACATTCCAAGTTCCCCCAGGCAGTGGGAAGAAACAAACACCTTACACCACTGACCCAATGTCCTGGTGACCTTACCTAGATCCATCAAATGTGTCAGGCTGCCCAGAGAAGCTGTGGCTCTCCCGTCCCTGGAAGTGCTCAAGGCCACATTGGACAGGGCTTGGAGCTACCTGGGCTAGTGAAACGTGTCCCTGGCAGGGGGTGGAATGAAGAGGAGATTTGAAGTCCCTTTCAACCCAAACCATTCTAGGATTCCATGATAAAAGTTACTTACTGATTTTAAATGAAGAATTGAAAAGTTAGGAAGTACCAAAATTTCTTTGTCTGAAGCAGCAGAGTTGTGTCCCTTTGTATGTATGCAATTATAAAGATGACTATGACTACGAGATGACAATATATTTAAATTTCTGATACATCTTTGATGACCATTGCAGGGCTCCCAATTATACAAGTACTTCCATAACAATCTCAGAGAACTCTTCTCTCATCCAACATTTCTCAGATTGTCAAAACTGCTACTTCCATTAAAAATTAACAAAACTGTGTGCACTGTGAAATATTCCAAAACCCATGCTGAGACAAGCCTTAATTAATAATAAGCAAAGTATTTAACAGATACTTCAGGAAATTATGACAAAAACCTGTAACTTGTACTGGAAATATTTGCACTTAAACCATGTACATAGCATGTGCCAGGATCCCAACGTAAGCTGGCATTTTAACACAGCATGTGCTTTATATTTTGGCTTCACTGCCCTGAAAATTAAGGCTCCTACTAGCAGTAATCGTAACTCTTTTCTGACCCATACGAAAAGTCTCTCACCCCTGTCCACAAAAGCCTCCAGTAAGCAGAACTAGCATGGCCAAGAACACAGCTCAAAGTCAGGCTCTTCACTTCCACTGAACAGAAAATAATCACATTAATTCCTTATTCCTTTTGTAATCCCTTATTAGAAAAAGCAGATGTACACTGGAAACTCAAGTAACACACAGGGATGTGCAGCAAGGCTAACACTGAAAATTCAAGTGTATTTCTGTAGTTTTGCTTCCCCAGCTCCAGTGTGAATCCTTGAGGCTGGATACACAGTTAACTCATTCCCTCTTAAGAATCACATGAAGCTAGCATTTCTAGAAATGCAAATAATGTAGGTAAATACCTTACCTAACGGATCTACAACCAAGGCAACAGCTTCTGCAAAGGAAACTCCATGTATAACACTCACTCCACATACATTTTCATTAGTGAGGATAAAGCTTAGACATGGGAGTATCAAGACTTTAAATAAGTTTTAGAAGTATAATGCCTTTGCTTGGGCTGAAGGAGCCAGGCTGCATGTCTCCATGGCTCATTGCTGACTCCACCAGACACTGAAGACAGCCCTGAAAAGACAACCAGCTACTGCTGCTCTGAGCTTTCTATGAAATTAGCTGGGTAATATCCTAAACTTATCAAGAGAATGGCTGCCTGAAATACAAGGTTTTGAGTTCAAAGAAAATGAGCAGATATCCAAATATTACTCCTTAACTGCCAGCTGTGTAAATCCACTGCTGGCATTCAGCATCACTATTCTTGGGGTATCAGGGGTAGCTATTCTGCACTGAACACACATACGTAAAAGCATCACCAAAGAATATTCATTCTAGCATTTGTGGGTACATTGTATCCCTAATGTGTGTTTATATATTTTCAAATTTCCATTAAAGAAGAATTGGGGAATCTCCAAAGAAAGGCAAAGAAAATCCTAGACAAGTGATAACAAAGATCAAAAGAGCTTTCTGGAATTACATTTACAAACTCAAGAAACAAAGGAGGCACAGTTCCAAAAGGTACCCCCAATTCCTCTGCTATACAGGTACCAAAAAGTCTAATTAGACTGCAGTGTTACATTACCTACCTAAGGCTGCCTCCCATGTCCATCCTGCCCAACCCCAGCGCTTGCTCCTATCTCACCCTCACACCACACCTGCACAGGGAATCTGAGACAAACGGGGGGAAGGAAATTTTCTAAATAAAAATCCACAATTACTGGGACTAGCCCTGCAAATGCTAGGTAAAGGTATACAAAAGAGATGGAACATGCAGTAAAAGAAACCTCTTTTGGCAAGCACACTGTCTGAAACTGCAACCCCCATTAATGACAATTTAGTTTTAATGAAGGCTGTATCTTGTACTACTGAGTCAAAAGGAAGGTGGTGTTTTGAAACTGGATTGCTTTGAAGACAAACCAGCCATATGAAGACAGCTTTGTCATAAGCAGGATATGATTAAAATATGTGAGGCTCCCTATCATCAGTATTTGGTTGTCAGTTTAAAAAGCAACTGATGAAAACTCTCAACAAGAAAAAAAATTCCTAGCTGCCAAAATATTTGTGTATGTCCACAAAAGCCTACATAAAAGATTGTTAGAGTATATGCAGTAGCAGACTGCAATCGATCTCCTTCTGCTTAGTTTACCTCAACAGCTCCGCATTTGCTTGCTGATAGGGGATGTGACTCTTCATTTGTATGAACATACTCATCACTGCAAAGGGAAAAAATTCCTTAGTGGATACAGATTGTAAAGGAGATCTATAGGTCTCTCACCTCTTTTGAAGTGATTACTGTAAAAGCTACTTTAATACTAGCTCAGGCCCATAGAAAAACATCCTATAGAACACACAACCCTGTCATCTGGGGTTTTATCATGAAGAAGTCATACATAATGTAAGGCAGCAAAAGGTTCAGAATTCACTCTTATATCAAATTCCAGTTTGGATTTAAGTGATGTATTCATCACTTTTGTATGCTTTAATATTCTACACATGCAGCTGAAGCCTTGCTGGGTTTTGTTACTATTTCACTTGTTCTGAAGTGCTGCCCACTGCTATGGTAAAACATGCCTTAATGAAGTGCTGACCAGCAGTGTCGCTGTTAACAAAGGCATTTTAAGAGGCTTTAAACACCAAATGCTTGAATTCTTAGTGTTCATCTCTAAGCATTTAGAAAGCTCTTTAATTTTCATAGCATCAAACATTAACATATTGAAACCATCAAGTAATACTCAGGAAGAGGTGGTTTGCTCTCTTCAGTAAAGGTATTTAAGATTTCTAAAGCTCCAGCTCTGGGCTGCAGCCTCCTGAATGCCAGATATGCAACCTTTATTTGAAAGCACAGTCCAGTTAGGAAGAAGTGGATTTGAAAGAGGACTACCAAGAGCACATTGATTGTTTGAAATAAAATTATCCCTCAGCAATCATAGCTCTTGTGGTGGACACAGAAGTAACCATTCAGGAAAGCAGTGTCCTGTGCTGACAGGAAAGATCATACACACACAATTCCATAGAGACAACACACCCTGCAGAGAACTTCTAAAACCATCCAGTTTTACTCAGGGCTGTAGAATACCATCATTTAAAATGCCTCCTTACTACAGCTGCTCTTTCAGCATCAGCAGCATTGCTGCCACAGGAAAACGGAACACCTCCTAACAAACCAACACTCAAAGTCAGCTGGGATACCTATTCATGTTTTATCTAGGCAGGAATATCAGGGATTTTCAAACGAACTCTGAGGTGCCAAGAACTCGCAGCTCTTACCACGCTTGAAGGGAACAGCGAGGCAGTGACACATCCCAACTCCATCCTACTTAAAAACCACTTGTTATCTGCATCAATATTCATATATCCTGAGCTTATGGCACTATCTGCTGCAATATCAATTCTTCCAGTAGGCATCATTTAAACCTATTCAGGCCATAACACTGATACAGCCCTTGGTTTTGCCAGTGTTTGAAATGATGGGCAACTCTGCTCCCCTGGTTTGCAGAAAATGGATCATAAATTCACACAGACAAAACAGAACACAGACTCCAAGAGGGCACATGCAAATCTCATTTATAGTCCACCCTTCAGAATAAATGTGTCAATTTATGTGACTTTTAGGGCAGAGAGGTCATATATTACCTCAAGAGACAGGAATTGTACTGCAAGTGTCATTTTAAGTGTTCTCATATGTGGTTATGTATGGAAAAGAAACTGCAGAAAAACTCTTAATGTGGCAGAACATTTTATAATTTTATGCAGGCCCTGAAAATAAAATACTACTGGCAATATTTTCCACCTCAAGTATCATACATAAACATTAAAATTAATATAACATAAAAATAAAAATTATTAATGGATGCTCCTCCTTTATTTCCTGAAGGGACCTGTCATTAAATTGAAGAATTCCTTTGAAGATGAAGAGCGAGCATGAGATTTTCCCTTTTGTGCGCACAAAATTGAAAGACTTTCTCCAGATGAGTGCTAAATGAATCAAAGCTTGGCAAATTAAATTCACCTTAGGGACATTTTCTTCCTGAGTTTGTAAGAGTAATATTAACATTTGCTATAGAACTAGGTAACCTGGTACAGTCATCATAAACTAAACCTTTTATCTGAAGTCTGAATTTAAATTAAGCTATTCAAAAAAATTTTAATTGTATCAACTTCTACTCTTCAGAGACAATAATTTTTCACTGATTTCTAGTAAGTATTTTCAGTTCATATCTACTTTCTTGTCCCACAGTATTGCAGCACCACTAAAATAATTCAAAGTAGGTGACTGTAACTGTCAGCACCAACAGATCAGCTTATACCAAAAATGAAGCTTCCTATCACTCCAACCAGCAGATGAGCTGATTTGTCTCTACAAACCACATTACATTATAAAAATATCAAGAATCTACTTGCCGTGAAACGAATGATCTCAGTTTAAGAGACGAGTTAAGTAACAGTCATCCTATCCTTACCCTTTAAGGAAAGGTGGGGAAAAGTAAAACATAGGAAACTGCCTATACATACTGAATTTAAGGGAAATGGGAAACCCTGAAAAAGTGATCAGTTCTTTCAGAATTATTTTGCCTAATACCCAAGTACCTCATTCATAAAGCAAAATAACAGGTATTAGCTCTTTATCTTTTTAGTCAACTGAAAAAAAAAAAAATCACATTTTTATTACAGTGATCATTGATCCTTACGTAATGGGATCTTTTATAATTGCTTACAAAACTGCTATGCCATCCTTGATATCTATTTCCTTTAAAAGTCAAAGGAGACAAGTCGTGATTAGGAAAGAGACAAATAAAGATGCACAAAAAACCCACTATTCTGTGCTGTGGAGAAGCCTAAACTCCCCCATTTTCAATCAGGACAAACAGATGCAGCATTCTGAACACATGTATTTGCTACAAAAATACTCTAATATTTCAGTCCATTAACCAACCTGCTGTGGCAGCTGGTGACCAGTCATCTTTTTAATTAGACACCCTCACTGATTAATTAGTCTCAGAACACTGAGCACGATGCCACTGGGACAAAAAATATTTCTCTTCCCCTTCTTAGTGCTAACTTAACATCCTTTGGTATCGCTGCAAATAACAAGCTTGATTCATTTTCTACGCAAACTAAAACAGCCTTCCTATGTAAGGAATTCTCTCAATTCCCAGCTAAATTGTTTCACACAAATTGTATTTGCTTCACACAAATAAAATAAATTTTAAAACTAAATGAACAAAACCACACAAACAGGGCATCAAGGCACGAGTTTCAAAGTCAACTGCATTTAATCTTCTTTGTATAGAAACAGTGACTCACTTGTGATCTCCTCAGTTTTCCTTTCACTACCTATGCAAGCAAACTGGCAATAAAAATTAAGAAGCCAAGTAAATATTAAGTATGACAAAAAGAGGCAAATACCTTTTCTTGTTTGAACAGTTGGGGTAAATTCAAAGTTTAAAAAATAAATATATTTCTGCATTAGGGTTACATGAAAATTGATCTTTACTTCAGTCCTTGGAGCTCAGTTAGATGCACCAAGAAACAGATAATTAGAGTTAATTCATCACATGGAAGATTGTGCTTAAGCACATTTTGAAACTTCAACAACAGGATTTGCTGTTTTCATCTATCCTATTTCTAACTTTTAATTTTGGGCAAGACACAATTCCAGAAATCTGCAATCTTAACTTTCAGGGCTTTTTTCTTTTTGCTTTAAAACAAGAGGATTTGTTTTGCAGGAATCAGAAATAATAATGCTGGTTCAAACAGAACAGATAAACTACATATATTATCTCTAAACTGATTAATTTTATCCATCCCCAAATCCAATCCATTTGCTCCATCTTCTGCAGCAATGAAAAATACTTGCCTATAATTAGTCACTATTGCATGAGAATTATACTGCTGGAGTAGTGATACCCCTAATTAGTGCCATTTTCAAATTATTAAATTAGAGAGAGATCCATTATTTTCATGATATGGCAATATTTAATCCCCAAATCAGTGCCTCTCAGAGCTTGGAAGAATTCTTAGGATGTTCACTCTTATGTGGAGTGACTTGAAATGTTTTTGGTCTAGACACAAAACACCAAAAAATTATAGTCAGCAGAAAAACTATTTTTTGGCCAAGTCTTCTGAAGCCTGACCCTTTAATTAGTTATTATCTCTAACTGTTCTCGGCACATGCTCATATTGCCAAAGGAAATTACGACAATAAACAAATAATCTTATTTTTGGTTCTCTTACAAGTCATTTGGAAGGATGGCCATAGAGTCTTTCATAAAGACCTTCAACTCAATGTCACCAACCAGTTCAAAACCAGGTATTTTCATTCCTATGCAGACTTTCATTGTTTTGAGTAATATAATACTACCAGCATCTGTTTTACCTGAGAATAGGCATATTTTTCTGATCTTATTTTAAAAATAATAAATTTAAAACAAGTTTTGCTTCCTTAATCCACAGCAGCTGCTGCATTTAAAATAAGTCTATATATGCTGTTAGACGAATATACAGCTCATTTCTTAAGTGAATTAATATTGTAAACTGGAAGTCTTTTATGAATAAATCATACATTTTAGAATCAGAAATGCTACCTTAAAACAGTCCATCCAAAAGTTTTCAAACTACAGAACGTGAGTGACAGCCTTCTGTTTCTGCTCTCATCTTACTTACACAAGTACACGCAGCCCTGACAGGAAAGAAGTCTCCCCCTACCAAATTCAGCAGTGAGAACACAAACAAGAACGAAACCATCGAAAAGAGAGAAGCAAAATTCTAATAATAATCAGTGCAAGATTTAATAAATAAAACATCTATCCCCATGCAGACACAACAAGTGTTCTGCAGTAAGTTGCTGCATCACTGTCATCAAGTGACAGCAGTTTTCTAATGATTTACACACTGACAGTGCCTGGCACCTGCTCTGACAGGGACAAAGGGGGCAAGGGGAGCATGATTCTTGCTGGAGACAATTGCCAGGCACTCCAATTGTAAACAGGGTACCCTGTGGCTTGGCACCCATCAGTTTATCAGAGCTCTGAATATATCTCATCATGGAAAAATTAATCTGAGTCTCTGGAGAAGAACCAGTGAGGCTGAACATGAAATAATACCATGCAGGCAGGAGAAAACACTCTGTTAATGAACTGACCTCAGCTTGTGAATGTTTTTCTACTCATATTCTACTAATAAACAGATCAGACATGCTTTTTCAAAAGCTCTTTAAGTACTAATATTACCCCTTCATTATCATAAGCAGGTTTTCCTCACCCTGACTTTATTTTTCTTAAAATAAATACATAAATAAGAATACACATCTATCTCCACTGATGTATATTTTACTTCCCCCTTGCCATCAAGTGCCACATGCAGCACTGTGAAGAGCCCATGGCACACATGCCAGCAAGGGAAGTAAGGCAGATTTTGATTGTCATACAGAACAGATTTACATATATGTCAGAAACGAAGCAGCTGCCAAATCACAACTCCTACTCTCTAAAATTGTATGCAAGGCCTACTATTGTGCTTCAGTCAAAATTCCTCAGCAACTCACGGTAATCATCAAGCTGGAACCCAGCAGGCGACCTAAGAGAGTACAAGTGCTTGACAGTACTTGTGAGAGCAGAAGTAGTTCTTTCTCCCTCCCCTCTCGGAACCCCAAACTCACCTACAGGTAAGAAATGAATGCTCTGATCTAGGGGAAAGGGAACACAGTTCACCAGATCATTCTTGACAGACTGCTGATCTCCAGTGTGCAGAACTAGAGGACATGGAGGCCTTTTGGAGAAAATAAGTGCAGCATTGATTTTTCTAAATGAGACGTTTTATTTTGCTTTCAGTGCTGAATTGAGACTCTAAAACAAGCCCCAAATTACCCTCTCCTATAGAACACACTGAACCAAGCACTCCTCTAGCTGAGCAACACTGCAGCAGGGTCCAGAGCTCTGCATACAGACGGATATATACAGTATAAATGCACAGCCAGATGTCTTACGTGACAGGAGTTATAGCTGGCCAATCTAACACAGCACCGCTGCATAAAGACTGGAACAGAACAACAAATGTGTCTATATTGTGGTCTCGAAACTAAATTTAAATGCGGAGTCTGCTGTCACTCAGAGTATCACAAGGCACACATTTTTGGCCTGCCAACAACACAACTCTCACTAGCGAGCACAGTTTCACCACAAGTTAACCAATAACACTTTACTAAAGTCAGAGGTTTTACCAGATTTTGCTCTGTTGCCACAAGAGGCAACCATAAATCAGGTATTCAGTACTAACAATTCCAAGTATTGCGTTCATCTTTCAAGCTGTGACACTAGCATGGCAGAGATTTTTCTAGCCATCTCCAGTGCCCTCTTCCTCACTGAGGTGCTGCAATTGGCAGTGTCACCCAGGGGTGCAGGGCAGGCTGGATAAGCAAGGAAGGGCCGGAGTGCTCGGAGGAAGGATCTGTTACCATGCACGGCACAGGACGGAACCTCGGGGACTGCTCCCGGAGCTGGGCAGCAATGGGGAGCTGTTTGAGGGGGAGATTCTGGGGGCTTGGGGGGCGTCAGCAGGCAGTGGCTCATGTTCGGAGATGTTTGTATTGAAAGGGACAAGAGAGAGATGACTTTACAAACAGTGAGGCCTGCTGGTAGATAAGGCCAGATACTGACAGGTGAAAGAAGCAATGGGAGGAACCATAAATTCCATAGGAATTCCATTAATTGACACAGACTGTTATTCACCCAAGGATGTGTTAAATCCTTGGACTTAAAAAAGAACAGAGACACAAAGAAAACAAAAGGGGGGGGGGGAATGTACATTAGAAGGGGTCTGTATGAGGTAATTTGGGAATTCTGTACCTCTCGAGTACCTCAGCCAATGGGGAAAGAGAAAGGGAATCTGCGGCCGGGAAATTCGGATAAAAAGAGGCTGCGTCCTCTAGCAATTTGAGAGACCCCATGGGAAATGCCCATGACCTCTCTCTTTATTCACAAATAAAGTTACAGAACTCCTCTGTCTCCTTTTTGGGCATAAACCTCTGGTGTTTGTGGATTAACTTTTCCTGACAGTACCACCCCCTGCTTCTGGGACCTCAGCCCACGTCATTCCCAGGGCTGCAAGTGCAGAGCACCACGAGCTCTCCCCAGCTAGGAATGGCTGACAGAAACACGCTCAGAACGCACGCGCTCATGGAGTACACTGCTGAAGAGGTCACAACACCCACAAACACGTCCCGCTTCCAGAAGGGAAATGTCAAGCAGCATGCCCAAAATACAAGGAGACAATGAATTTGTGCAGACATATATACAAACTGAAAGAATCAAGATGAAAATCATGGGTTTGATGGGAAGAATAAATAATTACGGAAGAAATAAAGTTTATGTTATTGGTGTATTAGGCTGGTAGCCTACAAATAATGTAGAGAAAAGAAATCAGTTCTGCTTCCTCATACAAGAGAAGCAAGTGAACAGTCATTAATACCCAAATAACTCTGAAGCTTAACATTATTAAGTTATTATTATTACGTAATTACTGACACACATAAGGTAACACTACAACCAAGCTTTTAGTAGTATATACTACTCAAATATATATACTACTACTCTCTGCTTAATTCACATTACTGACACACCAAAGTGAAACAGAAAATTCTGTTCACAGACATAAGTATCAGATAATAATTCATTTTTAAAAAAACAAACTAAAAAAAGACAGCTGACAATTTTTTCTGGAGCATCCCATATTAACTCTTCCCAAAACTGGGCCCTAGCTTTGGTATGGCACAGGCTCTCTCCTGTTCATTTCTTTCATGAGTCTTTTACTGCCAAATGATGTGATCACCAGCAGTTTAGACAGACTACAGAAGAAATTTTGTGACTTCAGAAGGAAAATTATTTACTTTAGAAAAAAACTCTGTGCATAAATGCTTCAGTTCAGCATAGGATTTAGAATTTTGATCTGTAACACCGTAATAGTTCATATTAAATACTGTACAAAATATTATATTTCAAAATACTCATCACTGCAATATTTCTGTAGTGAAAAGGCCAAGTGTAACAAGGTACTTTTAAGGCACAAGGCCCCAGCATCAAGATAAACTTTGCATTTTAGAAGTTTTCCACTCCCTCCTCCGCTGTGAAACAAACATCTTTCCCACTTTTGGAAAGCAGAAGCAAATAATAGAAGTGGCTTTGATGGAACATACATCTGACAGATGTCCTGTGAATGGTTTCTAAGGAAAATATAACCCAGCTACAACATCAAAATGAAAAATTTACACTATCAAAACATCCCCTCCTTGTTGGTAAAGAAAAAACAAGCCACCAGGACAGCTCTCACTCTGGGGATACTTCTAAACTTCACAAATTTAATTAATTATGTCAAATTAAGAGGACAAGAAGCAAAACAATATGACAACATTATGAAAGGAAACCTTGAATAACAACATCTACCCCAGATTTATCTGTGTGGACAGATAATTCAGAACCCAGATAACAAATCCAACACTTGCTCTGAGCAGCATATAAAATGCTCTCCATCTGTTTCTGCCATTAAAAGCATATTTGAGACTGCTGCTCTTCTCAGAGCTGTAACAGTCCTGCAGTGGCAGAGTTTCAGAAGCCCAAATGCTGAGATCACCTCTGACACTGCACAGAGCTGTGCTACACAACACAGAGGTCCTTCCTCTTGCCAGGACAGATCTAAGAAGATCAAACAGCTCCACAGACTTCCTAGAATGTTTACTGACTGCACTGATGACATTAGGACACAGAATGGGAATTGAGTCCCAAAACAATTCTCCTCTCAGCTCACCTATATAGCAAGGAGACTGGTTTCCTGCTAGATAAAAAGGATTTTAACATTCTTCTTTGAAATAAGAAACAGAAAAAATAAATACTCAGTTTTGTGACATTTTGTTTGGGTTTGGGTTTTTTAAGTATTGAAACCACTAAAATTAAGGCATACATAGAGCAAACTTTTGAAAAAACAAAGTGGTGGATGTGAGTTTATTAAAAAACCCACAAGCAAACACCTGAACAACAAGTTGATGTTCTTATTATCATCACAGCAAGAGAATAGAAAGCTAAATGTCAAGCATTACTACAGATATAGGTCAGCAATTTCTATTGCTAATGCCATGCAGCAGGTACCCATGGCAGGAGGTAAAATCACATAATCAAAATCTCAGTTACTTAAAACAAATCAAACTGTTTCACTTTTCTGCTGCCCTGCCACGGACTGAAACTGCTGCCCAGCAGAATTCTTCTTAACCAAAGGAAAGAAAAGCGAACAAAAGAAGGAAAGAACAAATAATAAATCCCTTACCATTGTGATGAGTAATTTGTATTTGTCCAGCATTGCCTGGTTGTCGTGGCACCCTGCCAGCAGCTGCCAGATCTCTGCCCTCAGTGCTTCTGGAACTCCACTCTTGACCAGGGTGGACAATCCGTTTGGTCTCACAACAAGGTTATTGTGCCTGAAACAAAGATGATCTTTTACCTGTTATATTTCAACTACAGGAGTCAAAATAAAGATTAAAAACAGTAAAAATCTTTGAAGTTATTCTCTAAAGCAGAGTCAGCAACTGGCAGCACAAACTTTTTTTCCACTGGTTACAACAGTTAGTATTTGTCAGGTGAAAAGCAAAAACTCTGCAAGGATTTACAGTAAGAACCAGTGGCAAAATGTAATGATATCCAAATTCTCTAAGTGTGGAGACATTAATGAAAATTAACAATAAATAACTGCAGAAACTGAACTAAGTTGCCTAATAAAGAACAATTTTAATTGAAAGAGAAACATGCCATCTGTGCAGACAATTCAAATATTTGTTCAACATGTGTGTTTTAGCTTAGGTTAAGAAAGATAAATTAAGAATAACCTAAGCTGTACAGAAGAATAAATCTTGGAAAGCATAAAAGACAATTTTAAGAGTACTATTATGAGGACAGAAGTTCTACTTCCACGCTTCGTGCCCAGAGTATGTTCCAAGTCCCACAAAATAGGAACACTTGCACATAACTTTACACAATCCCACCATTCCAAATAAATCTGCCTCTTGGTCTGAGCTGGGGCTTTACTGTCTAGTTGTACACAGGCACACCAAGAAATGTAGGAATACAAAAATCACTGCACATGCACAGTATTACAGAGCTTTCAGTCACAGATGTTGAAAAGCCCTTTCTAAGATAACAGTGTTTACTGATCTAGATTAAAGCTGTCTTAGACTCATAACAATTTTCAGAGCAATGCAGCAGAAAACTGCCTGAACTGATTCTTTGCTCTTCCTCCTGTAGGAAATGCTGTGCTAAGTGCTTTGACCACTGTTGTGTTTCCTAGCTCTCCTAGTAGGAGTAGTAAGTGGCTATTTGGCCAAATGCCAGCAAGCTGTGATTAATTGAATAACCTGCAATTTGACCCTGGATTTGCAGTAAATGTTTGGATTACACATTCTATGAAACTGTTCATTAGGACACGAACAGTTTACACTGTTGTTTAAATTTAAAAGGTGCCCTAACCAATTTCTTCTTCCTACGCTTCAGGGATGATATCCCCATTTTACCAAATGACCTGAGAACTGAAGAGTGTGATTATATAATGCCCTTATTCTTTTTAAAAAATAATTATTTTTAACTTTAAATGTGCAGTGCAATATAAGTAATTTCAAACTTCATCCCTCAGATACCCAAATAAAAAACAGTTTCTTTTTCAGTCCATTTTGCAGCCAGCCATATTAGCCTAATGGTGTTGTGATGGGAAAGAGCTAGAAAGAAAACCAATATTCACAAAAACATTAAAAGCACTAAGCACTTGACTTAAAGGACTTGTGTGGGTTCACAGGAGGCCATGGAGATGCTCCTGGGCCTAGAGCTATGGACACAGGTTGATATAGCTGGGGGTGTTCAGCCTGGAGAAGGAAAAGCTCCAGGGAGACCTTATTATGGCCTTTCAGTGCTTAAAGGAGCTTATAAGAAGGATGGAGAGAACTTCTACATGGAGAGATAGTGACAGCACAAGGGCAAATGGTTTTAAGCTGCCAGAGGGCAGGGTTAGATGGGAACTGGGGAGAAATTCTTCCCTGTGAGGGTGGTGAGTCCCTGGCACAGGTCACCCAGAGAAGCTGTGGCTGCCCCTGGATCCCTGGAAGTGTTCAAGGCCAGGTGACAGGGCTTGGAGCAAGCTGGTTTAGTGGAAAGTGTCCCTGCCCATAGCATGGGGTTGGACAAGATGAGCTTTAAGGTCCTTTCCAAACCAAACTATTTTAGGATTCTATGTCTAGACACTCTAAGCAGTTACAGAATTATGACATGCACATTGAGGAATAAATATATAGTAAATACATCAGAAAGCTGAAGCTCAAGTTGTGGATTAGTGTCGCCGTGGGTGATATGGCTACAGGGGCCCGGCTAGCTCAAGGGCTGGCGGCGCCTGGCTGGGCTTCTCGGCAGCTGGCTCTCAGGCAGGCAGGTCTGAGCCCCAGAGGGGTGTGAGACCACATTCCCGCAGTTGGTGAAGAGAGTCCGGAGAACAAAAGAGCAGGGAGGGCGTTGCTGTACAACTCCGCTTTATTGAGGCAGAGAACAGGGGTGATGGTCGTGGCGAAGGATACAGCAAAAACGGCCCCGAGGGGTGCGGGTACCTGNGGGAAACAAACCAATGCTTGATATAAACCTACAGAACCCTCTGGAAACCTGGGAGGGTTCCCAGAGACTGATATTTCCTCGCAACACCCACAGGGCGGGGGAAGAGGGAAATTCCCCAGCAACAAGGGCTGGGCAACTCGGTGAACACCCCCCGTGGGAGGACTCAAACTTGAGTGTCACGCTCTCCTAGACTGTCTAGATCTGGCGCTCTTCGGGAAGGGGTGGGACTTAAGGAACGTCCCTCCACAGATTAGTTTGGTTATTACAAGGATCTGGTCGTATGTGTTCCATGAGAAACACAGAAGGGCTCCCCTGAGGACTGGGCAAGCTGATCAAATGAACAGCTAAAAAGGGAATTCCCACAGAAACATAACAGGGAAAAGTTCAGCAACACCAAGGAAACAATACAAATAGGGCGACTAACACACATGCCCTAACACCATCCTGGACACAATCCCAACTGAGAATTAAGCAACCAGACTTTACTGGCTCTGTCATATATTTCTATTTTATAGCACAGGTAGTGCTTTAGCAACATGAGTCCATGCTGGACAGCATAACCAACTTCCACAGCCAACTTTCCAAGCACTGAATGGCTCTTTGAGAAACAGCTTGAACATCCACAATCCTTGCTCAGAACAACTGAAATCAGCATAAAATAAAAGCTTGTCTTATTCTAACCTTATCATATATCATGTGGGGGCCACTATTCATGGATGCTGGCATCTTTGTTACAAAATGCTGTGATTCTCCTGCGCAAAACTCAAAAACCCAATCTTAAAATATCAGAGAGCAAGGACACAGAGCAGCAATGCAAGGACTGTGCTCCAACTTGAGAAACAAATATTTCTGATCAAAGAGTGTTGTTGATCATTGCCACTGTTTGGCTTTTTTTAAGGAACAGTTGACCAGTCAGCTAAATCAGCTTAGCTGGCAAGAAAAACTTTAATGCTGAAGATGCAGTAAATAGTAAAATAAATAGATATGCCATTTCTTTTCAGTTGTTTGTTCTATCTTTTTGGTAAATTATCTTATTTCTGTTAATGTTTGAAGGAGAATCTTGGAGCAGTGTTTATGCTGAGTCCAAGGTTACAGTGTAACCAAGTTACAAAGTGTTTACAAGGTATTACAAGTGACATTTTAATGAAATGACAAAGCAATTGAAATGCCAGAAATCTTTCACCTAAGAGACAAATCAGCACACCAGATCCCCAAGTGGAAATGTTAATTTTTGCTTATTTACTTTTTCTACAAGTGCACAGATCTTCTACTAACATATGATGCAGTTTTCAACACACTAGAGGATTTTATTTCAATTTATTTTTAGTTTTCAAATCCTTACCATTTTTCATCCGTTACTCTACGTTTTGTTCTTAATATGTAACATAACTCTAGTCAAGAATTCAAGTAGTTTACAGACTTGAATTTCTCTTAAGAGGTAATATTGCTTGAGACGCTCCTGAAGAAATGTTTGTTAGTCTTCAAAGAGGCTGGGATCTCCCATTTTTAACTAATTTTAAGCTGTTTTAACTACCAAACAATTCCCTGAGTTATGCGTAAGTTATGTTAGGACTCCAAAATAGTTTATTCCAGAAGTCTTAAATGTTTTGTCTCATTGATTAATACACTTGAGTAACCAGAAGAAATGTTTGGTTACATGGAGCTTCAGACAAGGAGCTGTGGGTGTCTCTACTTCAGCATGCTAATCCACTGAGCCCAGGTATTTGTCAAGGACACAGGTTAATAATAGAGGAATCAACTGACAAATGAATTTTTTAAAAAGTTAAATTGAAAAGTAGCATCTTCCCATCTTGGATCTTGGATTAAGGTCAGCAACTTGGGTGACAGAATAGTTAAAAACAACCAGGAGGAGAGGGTTCCAGAGGGAGGGGTCAGTTAAACACAGTAAAACCTTGTGATGCCTCATCCAGAAACGTTTGTGTGAGATCTCTACACAGATGAGGTCAGCAGTAAGAGGCTGTTTCTCCAAAGCTACAAATTGGCCCAGTAAAGAGAGGAATTGCCCAAATTAATCCTTAAAATGTTGCTCAGCTCTCTTTTTGAAGCTAGGAAAAGGAAACCGCCAATTCTAGATTAAGGGCCTCATCCACAAACGTCTGTGTGAGACCTCTATACAGATGAGGTCAGCAGTAAGAGGCTGTTTCTCCAAAGCTACAAATTGGCCCAGTAAAGAGAGGAATTGCCCAAATTAATCCTTAAAATGTTGCTCAGCTCTCTTTTTGGAGTTAGGAAACCGCCAATTCTAGATGAAGGGCCTCTGATTATTTTGGTCTCCGGCAGCAGGAGCTATTACTTACACAGGGAAAACCAAATAAGTGCTTCTGGCACTTGCTCAGGCCTCTCCGAGGCAGCAAACACACAGACTTTCCTCTCTTGGCACAGCATGCACTGCTACTGAAGCACTTAATTAAACAACAGAAATAACACTGTTGAGAACATAGCCTGGGCTTACAAATAGTCTTTGTTTATTCACCAACAGAAACAATTTTGTGAGGATTCAGTCTTTCTGGATTCCTTTTCAAGTGCTTACATATAACACATTAAAAAAATAGAAAAAAAGAAGTGCTTCTAAACAAATTAGATGTACACCAGCTGGCACAAATGGCTTCGATAGGACACCTGGGAGTTGCTGTGTCTGTCCTATCCTGGCACTGAGTTTCATGAGGATTTAACACCCAGCCCCAAATGACCAGAAAGTTCTGCCTGTGAAGACTCATACCTGCTGTGTGAGCACATACAAATACACTCTCAAACAGTGAACAAAACCAGACTTTTGCACATGCTGTGGGAAAGATTTGTCAAAAGAACTCCGAGTTCTCTATACCAGTCCCCTTTAAATTAAGTTTTAAAACTACACTTCAATGCATCTCACGTTTTAGTTTTTAAACTGCGTAAGCTGAAGAATTTCAAACCTCCTGCTCAGGAGCACATAGTGTCATAAACCAAATAAAATGTTAATATCTAAAATCTAATGTAAGAAATTAAGCATTACCATCTCCCCAGTAACTCTCCCCAGGAATACAAAATCTTCTCAGGACAATCCTTTGACACATCACCAGTGCCACTGGAGAGTTCATTATCACTCTCTGTAAAAATAAAGAAAAAACAAGAAAAAAATGCATGCACAGGTTTATCCAGAGCACAGACACTAAAGAAGCATACATATAGGTCTCAGACAATTTTTTTCTCATATATCAGTTTTAAAAGCATAAAAAGACACAAAATTTTAGTGGAACCATAAAGACTGTTTAGCGGACTTTACAAAACAAGTGTATTAATAAAGCTATCGTAAAGTTTACAAGAACAGGACAAGGGAGTAACTCACAGCAGTGTTACAGTAGAAAGGACTGGGACCTAGAAAAGCATTATGTGGGAAAAGTTTCAAGGTTGTCAAGGGTCTGTTTAATGAATTTTCACAGTGTTAGCTACAAGTCACATCCACTCCAGACCTCACATAAAGAGAAGTTTCCTTTAAAGCCCAGAAGGTAATGCTACTTTATTACACCACATCCCTTTGGCTATCCTGTGGCACCCTGAACTCAGGAAGCCTTCTCTGAGCACAAAATCTTTTTTTTAACCAAAGTAAGTTCATGAATGAGCAGAAAAAAACCAAGACTGTGACATTAAAGGTCATAGTGCATGGAACAGAGAGGATTGCTTGAAATGAAACCTAACTATTAAGAATGAAACACTTAGGGAGGGTTATATGCCATTGTATGACTAACATCCAAACCAGAAAGGATAATGTGGGCCTGGAACAGCATGCTCAAAAAAATGCTCCAATCCAAGCATCCATCAAGTTTCCAAGTGTCTCATGGACCTCTCAGCCAAGGAATACCAACATGAGACTTAAGGAAACAAACCTCTTGATTTCTCACTACACTGGTATTCCATGCGAAATTCTTCGAAGTTCTAAAGGAGACCAGTGTTACACAGCACATGCCCTCCAGTGCTTCAGCCAGAAAATTCTTTCATCTAGAAGGCTTGGCAGTGTTTGAAATGTATTATTCAGTTTTATGTCAGAAAATCACAGGCCTTAATTAGAAATGCCATATGCTCCCTTTCAAAAGACACTAATGTCAAAATTCAAAATAGAACAGGGCAAAGGGGAGAGAATAAACAGCCTTAAAAATCTCTACTTTGTTTCCATTCTAAAGAGTATTTACATATTCGAACCTGTTAAAGCATTAAGGTAAAAACTAAGGGGAAAAAAGATGCCATGGGAGGGATATTTAACTGTAGATATTCTTCTCTGAGTATTTTTATATAATTTTTTCCACGTTCCATAGCACCTATAAGCCAGCAGCATTAGCCAAAGCATGATTTAATTTCCCTTATTCTGCTGGGAAAGCCACAGGTCCATTCTTCTAAATGCTCTGTGTATTTCTCCCTTCCTCCTGTATTTGCCCTGACCTCTCAGAGCCATCAGCTGGGCCATAAAACTTAAACTTCATCAGAGCAGGCTGATGATGGAAGACATCTCAAGGGAGCAAACCTTGGGGCTGTGAATGTGTGTACACACAAACAGGCTGTAAGACCACCCCAGGTGACACTATGTCTCAAAGGTTTCCTGTTTTGAATTGCAACATGATTCACAAAACACACAAAAAGGTCACGCCCCATGAACCAAATCCCTGAATTTAGAAACTTTTTAAAGCAAGCCTGAAGGATCACACTCCCGTAGCAAGCACTGCTCTGTATGGTATCAGCATGGAATAATACTTTGGGCTGGAAGAGACCTCTGGAGATCAACTAGTCTGATCTCCTCCAAGCTCCAGTTAGGTCAGGTCACTCTGGGACCTCAGTGAGAGGTGTGCTGGCTCTGGTTGGGACCAGCAGAAGGGCTGGGGATGCACAGGAAGGGCACACAGCTGGAACAGCTGACCCCAAGTGACCCACAGGATGTTCTGGACCTCGTGGTATCATGGTCAGAATATAGAGCAGGAAGAGGAGGAAGGGGAGACATTCTGAGTGATGACATTTGTCTTCCCAAGCCACTGTCACACAGGATGGAGTGCTGCTTCCCAGGGGATTGCTGAGCACCTGCAGGCCCATAGGAAGTGGTGAATGAATTCCCTGTTTTGCTTTGCTTGAGCACACAGCTTTTGCTTTCCCTACTGAACTGTCTTCATCTCAACCCACGAGTTTTCTCACGTTTACCCTTCTGACTCTCTCCTCCATCTCACCAGGGAAGAGTGCACGAGCAGCTGTGCGAGGCTGACCTGCTAGCTGGGGGTAAACCACAATACAAGGTCAGACTGGAACAGCTTCAAGAAAGGAGAGTGCAAAATATCTCTGCACAACCTGTCCCACTATTGCTTAGTACTATGCTGATGGTCTAAAAACAAACAAGCCAACCAACCCACCAAAAACGTCCTTTTAGCAGCCAGCCAGAATTTCCCAGGTTCCAAATTGTTTCTGGTGTCTGTTGCCTCTCAGGCACCTTTAAGAGGAGTCTGGCTCCATCCTCACTAACTCCAATGATGCAGTAGATGTAGAGAGCAGTAAGATGCTCCTCTGCATTCTCCTCTCCAGCCTGAACCAAACTCAGTTCCACCAGCCTCTCCCTGTACACCATGTGCTCCTGCCATCTGGCCAGCTTGGCCACTGGACATGCTCCAGAGTGTCTGTGTGAGTCCTGTAGTGGGGAGCCCAAAACAGACTGTACTGCAGCACAGTCTCACAGGGGCTGCTCAGAGGGGATTGATCCTTCCCTGGACCTGCTGCCTGGGCTCCTGCAAACAGCCCACACTGTGCTCGGCTGCTTTTGCTACGAGGATGTACTGCTGACTTGTTTTCAACCTTTTGTCTGCTGGGATCTCCAAATACTTTTCTGAAAAAGTCACATTTTATCTGTTTCATGTCCAGCCCATCTTGTCACAGGAGGTTGTTCTGTTGCTGATACAGGACAAGGCTCTTGAACTTCACAAGGTCTTGCTAGTGCCTTTCTCCAGCCTGTCCATGTCTTTCTGAGCAGAAGCCCTGCCCTCCAGAGCACTGACTACTCCCCTCAAGGTGCTGTTGTCCACACACCTGTGGAGGTACACTTGGTCTTGTCCCACAGGCAATTAATAAAGACATTTAACATCACTGATCCCAACACTCATCCCTTTAACATACCACTAGCTGCTGGCTGCCAGCCAGACTTTGCAACATTGATTGATTCTTTCCTCCCAGGAGCCCAGTCAACTTTCCAACCACATCGTTTTTCACTTGTCCAGTCCCTATCTCAATGATTTAATGATAAGGACACTACGGGATATTAAAACCAAGGTGTACAGCATCCACTGTTTGCCCCTTGCCCACTGCACAGTCACCTTATCACAGAAAGTGATGACGTTGGCCACAAGGATTTGTCCCTCATAAATCTGTGCTGGGGGTTCCCAGTGACGCCATTAGACATTCGTATGTTTAGAACGTACTTTCAGGAGTATCTGCTCCATAACCACTTCCATAGATTGAGGAAGACTGATTGACCTAGAACTTCCTTCTGGCACTTTCTTCTTGTGGATGTTTGCCATTTGCATGGGATGAACGTGGAAGCCTGCACAGGTATCCCTTGGTTTGGGAGAGGATCCCTGGATGCAGATTTTGCATGGAGTCTGTTTTGTTAGTGTCTCTACAGACAAACAAACTTGTAAAAAGTCATCTTTCTCAAAAACCTGCAGGGACATTCAAGAACAAGCTAGAAAAGAGTGAATCTAATAGAAGATTAGCAGTCTATGGATATGCATTATTTTGTCAGTTCATTCCAAGGATTTTACTACTCTTTTGACTTTATTTCTCAGATCAAACCTAGTATTTTCTAACTTGCAATTTATGCCAATTACTTTTTTTCTCCTAAACAATTTTAGCACATCTCATTTTCAAAACACGACCCCCCAAAAAAACCCCCACCCAACCTTAGCCTCTATTGTTTCTACTCTAGAATAATCATCTACTTATTTCCTCAAAGGACAAATTAGCATAAGCAAATACTCCCCAGGGAAAAAATATTCACAGAGAAACACAAAATCTTGGCCTCTTCTTTCCCATCTCTTATTTTGCTAGTGCAGGGTATCGAATAGAGATATCTCAGAAGGTAACAGCAGTACCTAGAACAGCACTGACAGGGTGGGGAAAGACTGTAACAAAATACTACGAAAAACCAACTCCGAGCAAGGTCAGACAGCACAGAGATTCCTCTCTCTGATCAGGGATTAACAGACTCAACTTTGTTTATTGGTATTCCCATTTTTGGCTTGAAGAAGTAAATTCCAGTGAAGGACCCTTCCTCATGCCAACAAAACCTGAGGTATTTAATGTGCTTGAATGTTTTTCATCTTCCCAGTTTTACAGTGAAAGGGGTTTTTTGTTTCTTTTGGCATGGTTGTTTCTTTCAGTGGGCCTTTTTTTGCATCACACTTAAATATTTTGGCTTTAAACAATACTGCCCTCATCCATATTTTACACCAATTATATAGCTACAGAGCAGCTTTTCCAATTGATTCAGTTCTTCTTCAGGAAATCTACTAGTTCACCTGAAATATGACAATACCTCAGAAGTCAAACTCCGTTTTCAGTTAACAAAAAGGGAAACAAGGTGGAAAACTATAGAGTTGTTTCAGAGACACTGAGCATAGAAGTAAATAACTGAAGTACCTCCAAAAATGAGTAGAAAAACATGAAGAAAGCAGATTTAAAAAATGAACAGGTGGGATTTGAGCACTGATGTGAAGGAGAAAAAAGGATATTTAATGAGTTTTAATTGAGAAGCTGTTTTGCATGAAATAAAGAGTAGGTGGAACTAAGAAATAATATAGTTGGAGCAGCCTGAAGGAGAAGGAAATCAGGTCATCAAGATAGGTGGGAACAGAAATGGAATACTTTATGTACAGTTTGATTTTTATGTAAGAGAAGAACAAAAATGAAGGGGGAGCTGAAGTTGGCAGCATATTATCAAGGTACAAGATAAGGCATTACTGACATGGAATCTTTCCATACATACAAGATTGCAAGAAAGGACACAAAAAAGAGCAAGCTTTCATACATAAGGCAACAGAAAATTATAGAGCATGAGCTATAGTTCTGCCAGAAGGGATGAGAGTGAAACAAAGTTTAAGTCATGAAAATCATTCCGGTATTAAATAAGGCACATTTTCAGAGATGTCCAACTTTTTAGTGCATTAAAAAATATTTTGATGAACACAAAATGATTTCCAAATGCCTTCCACATAACTGATTTATGAAATGACAATCATCAGTATATTTTCTTAGTTAGAGGGAAGAGGAATAATCAGGAACAAAAAAATACAGATTAATGAATTTGAACAAAGAAAACTTGCATTGAATTCTGCTTACAAGAACCTTCTGCTCATGTTAGTTACATAACTAACTTGAAGAAAAATTAATTTAGCAGCTACTGAAGTACATGTAAAGAGAGAAAAAAACAAAAAATAAAGATAACAGAATTCTTCACTAAAAGCAAACCAGTAATAGGAAAGAAACACTGTTTTGATCCTCATTCCTTCTTAGAAATTGTAAGATATGTATTTTCACTCAGAATCATTGAAGCAAAACCTAATGCAAACAAAACACAAAATTTTAATTACCTTGCAAACTGGCTGCAAATTTAATTGCTTCTTTACGTAAGGCAAAATGTGGATCCCAAACACCACATTTGATAAACACAGAGAGGGTGGAACAGCATGCGGCTGGATGACCTCTGCCTTTTCCGCACTGCATACCATAATGGTTTTCACAGGTTAAAGATTGTGCAAAGATCTCCCAAAGGACCCACACTTGCACTTGAGAGCAGTCCTGTTGGCTGTGTGCCATGGCCAGCCAAAACGACCTTTTTCTTTTTAACAAAACAAATTCTGCATTTTCAACCCTATCTTATATCCTTATATATCTCACATGCCCTACCTTTAAAACACTATCTTTGTTCTGTGTCATATACTTCCAACACAGGCCCTGCATCACTGTCATATGAAAGGAGAATTATTTTAAAACGTCCCAAAAATAAACCTTAACTGGGCATCCAAGAGATGATCCTCCCCTCATGTAGTGCAAATAAAATTGAGCCACCGTGACATCTCTAAATTTGATGTACAAACGCTTAAAGCTGAATAAAAGAGAGGGGAGGAGAATTATTGCTTCAGTTTAGTAGTTTTGCTCCCACACACATGACAAAGCCAACTAAATGCTGCACAGTGGAGATACTCTTGTAAACACAAACGTTTTCCACACGTACTGTGCTGGCTGATAGCTGACATCTCAAAGGACAAGCAAGGAAACAAAATTTGAGGTGTTGTCACCATTCTAAGGCAATGCATTAGTAATTTATGAATTTGTAGATTAGTATCTACTCCCATCTTTGATATAATCAATGAAAAAAATAAATATCAGTGTAAGAAACACTTCGAAGTTATGTATTGCCTGGCATTTACTCTAAGTGCCAAGGCAGTATGCAAGGCACTTAGATTATAAAGCACTTACACTTACAAAATACCAAAAAGCTAATGACCAAATCTAAAAAAGAGAAGAATCGCACTTTGAGGTTAGGGGAATTGTTGGTTGAGAACAGTCTTTTTAATAACCTTTATGCAAAAGTGGGGTTTTTTTAAATTATATGAAATGTGCTATTACATCAACAGTGGCAGCTTGACATCACCCAAAATTTACGGCTGAAAACCTGAGATGATCCTTTAGCAACAGGAAGCCTGAATTCCTAATAAGCCAGCAGAATTGCAAATCCTTTTTCAAATTGCTTTCGTACCGTTTATAGGTAGACAAGGAAAGACAACCAGTAATGAATAAAAGCATCCAAATCATTCAAAATAATCTGCAATTGCTTCCAGACAAGATGAAAACACCAATTTATGCTCATTTTGTGTCTATTTTGTACCACAATCTGAAGAGACTTTATGAAAGTTGTAAAAAAAACCAAAAAGCATAAAATCCAAACAGAATTCACCTATGTACCCACAGAACTGAAAACTATCTTTATTTGAAAATGTCTATCAATTGCAAAAATAAACCAAAGGCATCAACAGATTTCCCTGGAGCATTCATGAACCGCAGGCCAGAATTCGAGAATTATGTTCTGCCTTGAACCTCACAAAGTAAGTGTAAGGAGCAAATTTTATCAAAGAAAAAATCCCTACCCACAGAGTGCTCCCACGCACACTGCACAGGAGTGGACAGTGGGAAAGAAGAGATGGATAAAAAACAGCTCAGGGTAAGTCACACTCTGGGTATGTTCCACTTCCAGGAACAGAAACAACCTTAAAAATCCCTGATTTTCCATTTTATTTACAGCCTTGCAATTTCATTGAATACTTCTGTAGCCCACAGAAGTGCTTCAAATTTGAAACATTTCAAATACTCACCTTGTACCACAAGGGCCATACTTGCATGAACAAATCTAAATACAACTGTAACTATCAACTGCCACCATATTAAGAATACCAAGTCCTCTGCACTCAGTATTTTTTTATCTATTAAGGAAAGTATCACATGATCACATTCCTCCTGGCAGCACAACAACAGCTGCAGAAGTCAACTGAGTGCATTTATTTTATGACTTTTAAGAATACAAGTGAACTTGTAAGGTGTGAAAATAATCCATTTTGGATTATTTTATGGACAGTAGAGTCCACAAAATGACTTCAGGCCCATCAGGAATGTTTTCTTTTCATTTGGATGCTACTCTTAGGATTCTATTCTTCTGTATTTTAAAACTCATCTCTTGTGGAACTGCAGCAAAGGGTTCTTGTCTGGAGATAGCCACTGGCCAAATGACCGCATGAACTTAGGAACTGTGAAGTTTTAGTTCATTTTTACGGAGATGCCAAAAAGACTCTAAGACAGATTTAACTGATCTTATTTAAGACCCACCAACTTTACTGTGTGTTGGATTAATATAACAAACAGTTCCTATGAAGTACATAAAGCTATTTTTAATTTGGATTAAAATGCAGAGTTGACTATTTCAACACTATTTATGACACTTTTTCTCACTCAGTTGCCCTCATTTGTTTGCATCATAACCCCTATTTTATCACTAAATACTCTCTCCGTAGCTCTATTGACTCCTAAAACATCACCTCCTCTACTCCTTTGCTTTCCTGAACGCTGCAAACAGCCTCTGCCCACCCACACCATTTAACACAGCGTTCTGATGTAGTCTGACTGATCAACTCCCACCATTTAGTACTGCCCACCTCTTACCTACTGTACACACCTTCTTTTAGTGAGACCAAGACAACACACCCTAAGTTTTCTTGAAACTTTCACGGTCCCTTCTCCTTTTATGTCTATTTTCAGTGTCAAATCCTACCATCCCCACATTGAACTTTCATACCTCTGAACTGAATTCTTTGTCTCTTTGTTCTTAGTGTTCAGAGAGCTGGAGAGAGCAGGAATACAAAAGTTTTACCTTCTTAAGTTTTTTATTTCTTCTCTTGGCAAACAAAACACAAACGGAAATAGTTCTGCATTCCTGGAAGTCATTCGAGAGTGTTCCACGGCACCCTACAACTCATGGTCAGAAGCTTCTTTCTGGTAGGCAAGCCATCTTCTACCTGAATCCCCTTTTACCTGTTTCAGGATATCTGCTAAGCACTCTGTGCTTACCCTGCAGCCAACTCACTGATGGGAACAAGAGCTCATAACCACACACACTTGGGACCACAGAAAGCTTCGGCAAAACTACCTTCAACTCAGGAACAAGCAGTTTAAAGAATATTTTCTGGTTTTAAAAGGAGCTGCTCCTGCTTACAATGATCCTTTAACCATCCAACATTATTCTGACTCCAGAAAAAACTCAAATGGAGTTATCTAGTGTTCTCCTGAAATGTTACATATAGTTTTAAAATGTTTAAAAAATCAAATATTAGAGCCAAAGGAAGGTCATCATTTCACATATGGTCGGAGCAAGCACTGGTGCTAAAAGCAGCCAATATATTCGTCCCTTTCTCCCTTTGTTATTTACACCTAGGACTACATCCTCCTTTAAATGCTTCTGCTGGAAAGCTCTTTTCCCCAATCCTGCAGCTCACAAGTGCAGCCAGTCACTTCATCCTACCTATCAGAACGTCATCAGAACTATATGACAGAACTAGACATCAGAACTTCCTACTTCATCAGAACTATACTACAATAAAATGCTCTCTGAGCTTTGCTTTTTTCAGTACTGCAGTATCCACAGCATCGATTCTGGGCGTGCTCTCACCATTTTTAATGCTCCAAAAAGGAGAAAAAGGAGTTCAACCAACTGTGCTCTGCACCCCCTTGCAAGGCTCTACTCAAAATTAAATATTAACAGTGAACTTTTCTGCATATTAATAAAAGTTGATACTTAAATCTGCTTTTTTGAAACCTTTCCCAAAAGTCTAAGATTTCCTCATTAGGTATTTTAATATTTTCTAAATTAACATTAGAAATTAATAGAAAGCTTCTTATTAAGGAGTGCACTTTACATTCACTCAAGAGGTTTTGACAAGAGATTATTAATATTGAATATATTTTTTAAATTATCATTTCCAAAGCAAGGAACCATAAGTGATTGGGTTGCAAGAAATATCTATTCCAATAATAGTAATTAAAAAACGAAGTGAGGTTGACCTGAAAGATCTCTAAGTAACAACTGCACAATCTTAGCTAAGGTCTTAATTTTTTTTATATGGCTGATCACATGAAAAATTAAGCTAAAATGAGAAAAAATATTAAAAGCTAAGAATATTAATCAAAGACTGTATGATCTCCATTTCCTACATGCAGTTGTAGAAAGATATTAGGCCTAACTTCAGTATAGTGATTATTTAAAATCATTATTGGCACATATCATTAAAATAAAATTTAAAAATTATTTTTTATTAAAATAAAAAGAAAAGAATGTTGAAAAAATGCCTTCTTTTTTATGACCATCTTTATTCATATACTCATGGCACAAGAGTGAGCTGTGTGCATGCAGAGTACACAGGAATCAGGTTCAGTGCGTCTTATACATGAAAAATACAATGGATAGTGCTTTTGAAATCAATTAAAGAATATTCTGTGGGAATAAGGAAAAGACAAAAAAAAATGAAAAAAAAAAAAGAGAAAAGTAAAAAGAACCTATATAGCCAGGTAGCTATCACACTTAGCACTAAAACAAGAAAAAGCCTTCTTCCAAGGCTAAGACAAGACATTGTAAACTCAAGGGGTTTTTTTCCACCATCATAATTAGTACCCTGAAAAGAAAAAGAAAAAAAAAGAATGAAGAGATTTATTTAGAACAACTGCAAATGACTCACTGAACCTGCATATCCTCCAGGATAGAGAACTCAGCACAGAACTCTAAATGTGGTTTCCATGAGAACAGAGGCGCATCATATTTTTAATGTCTTCTCTTAGGAAGTAATCTACATTTAAAATATGGAAACTAGCATTAGGGAGCCAAACCAAAGTTAAACTTAGGTTTGTACTCCGGTGGAACACTTTTTCTCTGTAATAAGAGAAATAAAGCCATTCGGTAGTAGTGACAAGAGGACAGTATCCATGTCATTCCCAATTGTGCTGCATTCACCACATTCTGGAACAGTTTTATTCTTCCCAATAACAGCAATGTTAAAAAAAAAAGTATTCAATTATTTAAACTCTATCAAACAAGTCCCAGAAACCATTTTGGCTCTATAATTCACACCCAGCAAGAACACCAACAGCTGACCTACACTACACTGACCCACGAGTTCCAAAGGCCAAATCTGAACTAATTCTTGCTATGAACAGCAAAGCAATCCCAAACACCAGTGAAACAGAAGAACTCCTTTGCAGAAAACAGTATTTTTACTCTTTGGAAGTGGTACCTGACAGAAAGTGGGGAATGACATTGCTAGCCCATGCCCATTCCCCTCCATTTTTGGAATCAGATGAAAGTTCAAAGAGCACCTGACTGTGGGTTTTGCAAGCTTGGTGTCACCTGGGGTATGTGGGGGAATTTGGTTTGTAACTGGAAGACAATAACCACCCGTGCTTGCTCCAGCCTGTGTTCATCCCAGGGTTCTGACTCATATTGCATAAGCTAATACCCAAAACTAACCCATAACTAAAAATCAAGGAAGAATTTTTCCACAGTAAGTGAGGGAGACATTTTACAGTATTGACAGAACAGTTCCAGAAATCTGAAGAGTAACTTGGTAAAGCTATCACCATTTCTGGTAGGTCAGAAATCGAGATCAAAAATGGCACGTAGAAAGCCTATTCTGAACGCTATGGGCTAACCCTCAGAGTACAAAGAGGCCAAGGGCCTTCAAAGAGACAAAACAACAAAGAGAACACACACCGTCCCACACCCCTGAGAAAAAAACCCCAAACAACCAGTGGGAAATACATTGAGATACTGTAAACTTCGGAAGGGGCAGGCAAATACACTGGGTCCGTGAACTGCAGCAATTCCCCAACTGAACCAGGAGATATTTTAAAATAAGCCCTAGATGTGAGTGAGGGAAAACAAATCACATGCTAAGCAGACAGTTAGGGGATGAGGAAACTATCCATGTGAGTCTGTCTGGGATTTTTTTTTTGTTTTTCTTTACAAACAGGCACTTAAAACCTGCCATTTCAAAACCTAATTTCATGCTGTCCTCTTCAGAAGCACGTTCAAGGCAAATGGCTTCTGATCAGAAGAAAATATCCTTGAAAAACAATTTCTAACTTGATGGCAGAGCACAGGTGCCTTAGTAATGCATTTTGAAGCACACAGAAAGACAGACACACATTATCTGCTGCTGCTATTGGAAGACATCCAAACAATGGCTTGGTAAAAATACCATTACTGCTAGTAGAAAATTACTGGTGATCTTTTTGTCCAAAACAGTTGTATTAAGAATTCAATGAGTAGATTAGCATCAGAAATATAATAGTACTATCTATGGAAACTGCAAATGATCGTTTATCCTTACCTTCTTCTGCCTCATCCTCCTGGGATGACATAGGCCCTCCTCCACTTGTTGGGGTGACTAATTCTTCCTCTCTGGCAGATTCTCTTTGCAGACTGACAACTTCATAAATTGCATCTCCAGCACTTGTGTGGCTTTTTCCTTCAGACTAAACCAAAATATGGGTATGTATTAGGTTCCACTGTTGAAAAATAAGGCTAGCAAAGGCTAAACCATAGTTTGGTTAAGACTGCCTCAGATTTCTTTGCCTTGGCACAAGGAGATGGCAGTATCTGATAGTTCTGTTTCTCTCAGTTCTACAGGTAGAAAATATAAATAAAACTGCATTAGTTCCAAAGCTGCCTCTTAACAACCATTTTCAATATTGTCCAGAACAATGACAAAAAAACTTTCCAATTTAAACAACTATAATGACATAAAGTCAAAGAGAAATCTCAGCTAAAGAAAGGAGGAGAGAACAAAGAGGGAAACTATTGGAGTAACAGAAACAGGACTGAATGCCTGAGGGGGAAAAATAGAATGGTAATAGGTTTTTCTTTTTTCGTAGGCAAAGACACGACTAAAGAAGAAACAAAACCACATGCTTTTGAAAAGCCATAAATTGTGAAAATCTCCTTCTAGTGCTTTACTCATTAAAAAAACAGGAAAATTTATCTTTCTTCCACAAAGTGTAATTTGAAATACACTCCTTCAAATGGGGAAATGCAATGGAACCTCATGGCAGGGAGGCAGGAACTAGATGATATTGAAGGTCTCTGTGAACCCAAACCATTCAATGATTCTATGACTTTCGTATGAAAAAGAAGTCAGTTAACTATAGTTCAATCAGTTGCAAGTTTTAAAATGAGTATTAGTTTTTCCTCTGAGTTACAGTTATGAACAGAGCTATTTTTTAGGGACATGACGTGATTGCTATATTTTTAGAGAATTGTATATAACTGCAAACTAATGATGGTATTAAATGAAGCAGCCCAAAATGTTGTGCTATTTTGTTCTTTGTGCATATTGTCTAATCAGTTAAAATAAGGTAATTTGGGGAACATACTAAAAACATCAAATTAACCATGAAAAAGAACACAGCTCCAGTTCGAGTACCTGCAATTTGTTGGAAAAACAAAGTTATGATGAAATTGAAAGACTCCATGATATCCACATAGGAGATAAACATGAACTACTGACCAACACTTGCAATTTCAACCAGCTAGTGAAATTATGCAGATAAGCAGCTTAAACAGGGACTGTTTGGACTGACACAATATAAATTATTTTATACTGAGAAAACTTTCCTCATTTATTTTAATCATTCTGACCTGCTTCCCTTAAAGCAGAGGCTCCAATTATCAGCCAGTTTTGCTGACTGAAATTCTCACAAAGTCACTATAATGAATTTTGGTGTGTAGGCATAAATACACCCTGCATTTTGTAACACTTAGCAGGATAATATTAGAGCCATTATCCCTGTTTTATTATCACATAACACCATTATTGAGTAATTACAAAGTACTTGGTTAACTCAATCAAGTATGATGCCACTAATGTTATTAACCATGGCTACCTACAGCTTTTATTTTTGAGAAAGTAAGGCATGAGGTGCTGTGGGTTTTGCTGTATGTTACAATAATTACAAGGCTTCAGCTCCTTGCATATGTGCTGGTTAACTGCAAGACTCATCTGTATAAAATGTAAAAGATTTGATTATTGGTTTTCCTTGAAGCATGAGCCCACCATTACGAGAACCATGTTCTAACAATGAAAATGTGCATGAGCAATACAGTAAGACAGCTAGAAAGAGCAATCCTAAATTACACATTAACCTGAATTTCTGTCATTATTCATACCTGACTGCACCTTACCCACCTCAGCTTAGACTATTAAATCTATCTGAATCCTTTGTCAGAGGGGTTCTGATTTTTCTAGAATCAACTGCTTTCCCAAGAAGTTCACAAATGGCTGATCCCAATGCCATCTGCAGAGTTACTTCCCAAGAAGTAACAGTGTCTTGAGGTACAGGATCTTTCAAAGGTATTGGCAAGAATAGCTACTGCAATGCAAACTGTCCAACAGAGAATTGGTGAAATAAAGACTTTATACAAGTCACCCAAAGAGATCCTGACAGCCACAACCAGGACCTCATCTTGTAGAAAGATTATGAGGACTAAAAATATTCCTTTCCTAAAGATCTGCAGAACAGACTCTCTAAATTTTGCAGCAGAAAGAAATGCATGTGTTTTTTCGAGGAAGAGAGACATGTATTTTGTTCCATTATAAGGGGTAAGGAAAAAATTCATCCATATTACTCAATTAAAAATGGTACAGTTGCAAGTGATTAAAAAGGCAAACTGAACTGATTAGAGATAAGTATTAAACAGCTGAGAGCTGAATATTTTCAAATATATTTTCTTCAATGTCAAAATGCAGATATTCTTATTTGCATGTAACAGTAGCCCTTCTTGGATTTTCTTAAATTCTAAGTTGCTATGCTAATCTCTAAAAGAAATACAGAAACAACATTGGATGAGATTTATTTACTCCTTAAGTGTCAAACACAGCAGCATTTTTCCAGGTAATATCAACACAGCCTGTTTTTTTCAGACCTATTGCTGCACCCCACAGAAAGATGATGACAAATACTCCCACTAGGCTCAGTAAAATTAAATCACTGCTCTTTGGTTCCATTAGTCAAAGATGATGCACTGTTTTTCCAATGCACACAGTACAACTGTCCTCTGCTCTTCACTTCTTGAGCCAACACCAAAACATAAGTCTTGGAGACAGCAGGTCAACGGTTGTTGGAAAATGCAAGGCAGTGGATCGTTGAAGGCTTTGTGCGAGCAAAGTAAAGTGTAAAAGCTGTGAGAGTGTCTGGCTCAGGCCCGGCTCAGGCCAAGGGCCTAGCACAGGCACTGGGAAAATAACATCGTCTGAAAAAGTACCATCTTCAGATTCCAGTGGGAAAGAGACGAAGGAGGAACACACAGGAATGTAAGGAGTGGAGGAGTTAAGATAGCAGGAGCTCTGTGTGGAACAGGTGTCCACGAGCAGCAAGGCTCTGCATGGGAAAGAACTGAAAAATACAGCCTTCTGACACTTAACCAATGATCTTGTAACTTTCTGCATAATTAACTGTAACACTATATAACCTGTAGCGATCTGAATAAACGCGGAAGCATGTTTATAACTCATATTGGGTTGCGTATGCTTTCCCTCACGGCTGGCAAATGGTGACCCCGACGAGATAATCGCAACGTGATTTGGGACCCTGAAAGCCAACTCGGGACTTTGAGAATTGGGACTTTAACGCCTGATGCGGTGAGAGCGGAAAAGCACCGGGGGCAGCGACCGGGGGGCGAAGGTCAGCTACACTGTTGCGGTGGGTCTGGCCCGAACGCCTGGATCGTCCGAAAGGGGTCCGCCGTCCGCTTAGGGCATACTGGACAGGGCTGCAGTGGGGCGATCCTGTATTTGGGACGACCCTGGATTCGATTAAATTCGTCGATCAAATTCGTGGATTCGATTAAATTCGTCGATTGAATTCGTTGAGCCGGGTGAAGATAATGGATAGACAGGTAGCCCTAGATTTATTACAGCGCTTCTTAGAAAAGCGGAGGATTGAGACTGTTTATTCTCTCTAAGAGAGCACAGAAATATGATGCCTCGGCTTTGAAAAGCTTTTTTATCTGGGTGTGAGAGCACAGACTGACTTTTGAATTCTTTACCTGGATGATAATTGAGAAAGCGTTCTGAGATAATATAGTTGCAGACGGCAAGGAAGCAAAGGAGGCAACAAAGCATGTTCGTTAGAGAGCCCCTGCAAATCTTTCTTATCAGCAAGCTTTTTCCACAATTCTTCACGGGACTTTGCAACTGCTTTCTACATGGGAACTGTCTCGGGACGTCTTCAAGAGAAGCAGGAAAACTGCGCAGAGGGGACGGAGGCGGCCTGCTGCTTCCCAGCACCGCCGCCCCCCGCTGCCCTGGCAGCGTGGGGAGAGCGGCTGAAGTGGGGACCTTTCCTAGCTTGCAGAGTTTTTTTTCTTAATTAGTGTGACTGCGTTGTATTTTGAATTTGTTTCCACCTTGTAAAAACCAGACAGCAGTAACAGCTTGGTTAAATGAAAAAGTTTTAAAAATGTTTTATATACCTCTTATACTGTGAAAGTTTTGCAGATTGTTAAATTAATTGGCATCTTATCTTACCTCCACAGCATTGGAATGTGACCCATGACATCACAGCAGCAAACCCCCTTCATTGTGTTTGTTTTCTTTCAGGAATTTACAGCCTTTCTAGTTTTCTTAGAGATGTCTGAGGAGAAGATACACTACTTCCAAATTCTAAACCTTGCTGTGTGGGTGCTAAGAAGTTGCTTTTTAACTGAAAAGTTTTAATT
>VZRL01005611.1:0-106934 GCA_013397895.1 Origma solitaria
CTGCTTATTCATTTCAAAGAATAGCAAAACTAAAATTAGGACAATAGTCAAGAAATTGCTGTACCACCCAGAAATTGGTAGTCACTGCAATTGTGGCTGTTTTGTTTATGGATAATATGCAGAAGTGAACAGCAGAGGGTGTTAGCTTAAAGGAAAACTTGAGTTCACTCTCTGGAATATGTCCTGTTTAATACAATTCACAACAAAAACACATCAGGTGCTGGGAAGTACAGCTGCATCTTGGTGTAAATGGCACTAGGGAACCTGTCCATCACCTCACCTCAAGAGCAAAGTAAAGGGAAAAAAAAAAAAAAGAATTGTAAACAAGCCCCTCTTAAAATCATAGAATTTTAGAATTATTTAGGTTGGAAAAGACCTTTAAGATCATTGAGTCCAACTATTAACCTGGCACCACTAAACTATGTCCCCAAGTGTCCCATCTACTTGTCTTTTAAATACTTCCATGGATGGTGACTCCACCACTACCTGGGCAACCTTCAGTTTCAGTGTTTGACAATTCTACCAGTGAAGTTTTTCCTAACATCTAATCTGAACCTCTCCTGGCACAGTTTGAGGCCATTTTTGCTCATCCTGTCATTTGTTAAACTGGCAGAACAGACTGCCCCACTATTTTCATGACATTCATGACTAATTAGTAGACTTGAATGATTTTTCAATGTAGCTTGCAGATTGGATAATTATTCTTTTGATGACTTTCTGGGTAGCAGCTCAGAAAATGTTTTCAATTGGATTTTTTTTTTTTTTTTTGTGGCATGCCTTGATATCACTAAATTTGCCTTTGTTTCCTGCAGTTTCCTAATGTCAAAACAGTTTCTTCCACTCTTCACTTAATTAGGCAGATATAAATGGTAATGGATATAAGTGGACAAGCCTAAGCCTCTCCTGCAGTACTCACCAGAGGGAATGACTTTACTGACAGGGTTCAGTGCTATTTTAGGTGCTGTGGATTATCTCCCCCAGCATCTAGCAACCAGACAAAATGAGTCTTTAATAAGTGTTATGTCATATATGCCAGCCTGAACCAGATGTCTTGGAGATCCTTAGACATCTCAGATAGCACTAGAGTGATGTTTAGGCAGCTGGACTTCATCCTGTTTGTTTCAATTTGGTGGGTCTGAAGAGAAAGAATATAGAGAGATATCTTTAAAATTCCTTACTTTATTTAGACTTCCGCAGGAAACGTATTTGTGGCTACAGTATTCACGAGCATCATATCTAAAATCCCGAATCATGGAATTTTCCTCTCTCTCCATTCACTTAGGTGCTAAATCTCTGTCCTGGACACACATCAGGTGCTTGCATTTAGATTTCAACTCTCAGATGAAAATTGTCAAGCATATACCACAAACTTGGCTACCTTTATTTTTGTACATTTCTATGTACATTTGAGTTCATAAAACCCCATGAATGTCACAAATGAGACACATTTTAAAAGTATTGTAGAGTTGTAAGTACTAGGTGGGAATTAAGTCAGGTACATTGGTGTCCGGAGTTCAGTAACAACAAGCCCTCACAGTTATCTGAGGCCACTCCTGGGAAGATAAAAAGGCAGTGCCACTGAGCTCAGCATTACACAGCTTGTAAGAAGTCCAAAACCCTTGTAGAACTGCTCGTTTTTTAATTCAAGAAAAAGAAAATGCCAAACAGCAATAGATGTGCATGTAGGTACAATGTATAATAAAAGTTTCTTTATTATTACCTACTTTGCCAGAGCCACTGCATAAATATTATGAGATCTATCTTTGCTGGTTTCTGTGCAGCAGTGGCCTTGACCTCTTAGCTTCCCCCTAACTTCTTTGAAGTTAAAAAGTGTTTGCCAAAGCACCTGTAAATCACATACACACAAGGCCCCGTTTATACAGGAACAAAAGTTTCAGTGGGAGACCCAGTTGCTGGTGGGAGGTGAGGAATATTGTGTTCAGAGCTTTGGCATGCTGTGAACTTTGATGCTTTTGCAGCGCAATTGTACAGGTAATGGTTGAAACTGGTCGGACTGGTCATTTGAATGCATTGATGTCTTTAAGAAATACAAAGTGGGTAGGCTTGGAAAAGGGAGAAAAAAGGAACACAGGCTACTAGTGCAGGCTACTAGCAGGCTACTAGCTGCTACTAGCTGCCGGTTTGTCACTAGAACACAGGCTAGTAAGCTGTCAGTTTGTCACTAGAAAAGTTCCTCTTGGTGGATCAGACACCCTGCACAAAATGTCGCACATTTCTGAGAGAAAGGATTCCCAAAATTCCCACCAACTATGGAAAATGATGGGGCTTTGCTGTTTTGTGCCAATTAAAAAGCACATCCCCTTAAGCTTTCCAGTGTAACTCATTTCTCTGTGGAGTTAAAACCCGCAATGCTCTGGGCTATCACAGGCAGAATTGAGCTAAAGATTCCATGGTAAGAAAATGAGAAAGAAGAGGCAAAGGATTAATTTTTGTCCTTTGAAGATACAAAGCAAGTCTGCGTAGCTTTTGTGCTTGGGCTGAAAACACACAGTGGCAGAATGTAGCTGCTCTCTGACCACGAGGGCTGGCAGAACTGAAGGGATCAGCAAGCACAGCATTGCTCATCCCAGCCAGAGCTAATGTGGCTGAATGCATTTAGCCGTATATTTAATTAAGGGAACAAACAGGCCAACACTCAGCTGCCAGCACTGCAGGCAAACCCACAATGTAATTGTCTGGAAACATGTTTTTAAATTCATGTGTGAAAGATATGTAAGCACTCAATACCAAGCTGTGAAGCTGAAGTGCTCCCTCTTGTTTGTCAAGGAAGGGTCTGAATTTCCTTTGTCTCTAAAACAGCTGCATAAAAGAAAGATTGATGGTAAAACCTGGAAGGAATTTTCTTGTGGAAGACTTTTTCTCTGGTACTATATCTCTTATAATTTATCCACAGGAAAATTACCCCATGTCACCTGTTATGATGGAAATAAAAAAATTGGTAAATACCAAAATATGCTTCTGTTCAAGAAGAAAAGGACCAAGGTAAATACTGAAAGGTATAACACACGTGCCATGGTGTCTATTCTGCCACCATCCTATGAGCAATCTGTTAAATCCAAGAACATCTTTCCTTTTTATGGACATCTCAGTTTCAGTATCCATGACTTCCTGTAACAGCAATCACTACAAAAGCTTGCTTAGTCCCTCTATTTTGTATGCCTGTATTTATATTTTTTAATACTTTGCACACCTAACAAGGGCAAAGCTCTTTCAGTTCAAGGTGACTTTTATGTTAGATCAATGAAAACAGCAGAAGAGAATAAAAAGGGAGCATCTGTGGGTGGTAAATGAATGCAGTATGCGTGAAAAGACTTTCAGAACAAAGCCAGGCTCTGCAGACAGGCAGAGAAGGTTGAAAACATGAAGTATAGTAGAAAGAAAACAAAAAAAAATCCTGCTGTATTCACCATCTGTATTCATTGCATTGCCTGAATTCACTGGTAAAAGTGAATTTTCTTGGTAAAAGATTGGGGTTTCCACTTCAGCTGTGAAAAGTGAGTAGATTCACAGCATGTTGTATCAGAACGAACATGGGAAGATGGTGATTCTATGAATTTCTGGCATGTAAGGAGACCATCTCCCCGCAGGAACCCGTCTCTCATATTCCCAGCACAGTCCCCCTGCATCCCAGCCAGCAGGGAGAGCAGTGCTCCGAGGGCTGCAGAGCCACACCTTGCCACAGTGCAGGAGAGGCAGTGGCACTGTGGCACTGTGCACTGCACCAGCTGTGCCTTCAGGGAGGGCTAACAAGGCTCTCCGAGGAGGGCAGCATGTCAGCGATCTAATCTGAGGAGCATGTTGGGCTTGAAAAGTCATCATCCCCAAATATTTATTACTTACTGCTGTCCCGGATTTTGTTTTCAAGCATAAGCACGGAGGCTCTGCTTTAACTCTGAGCCTATGAGGAGCTATGCAGCTCTGGCACTGTAGGGGGGATCTTAAACCAGTGCAGGTTGCTTCTTGTCTGGAGTGAGCAATGCAGCATCAGTGCTTCAGTAACCACAGTCAGGTGGCTTCTGGTTGACTCAGGGGACTGACAGAGCTGTTTGCAAAATAAAAATCTGCAGACATACAACATGAAACAAAGATGAGGTGTGCAGGGATCTCCATTCTCCTCATCACTGTCTGACACAGCAAAAACTCAGCTTACAGTCACAAATCTGAGCTCAAGATCAGTGCATGTAGGTTGCTGCGACTACATGTCAAAGCCTGTGTCACAAATTTCCCAATACCCTCTCTTCTCAAAAGCCTCAAGCAGCTGAAGATCATGTGGGAAACAGGCAGAGAGGCAGCTGCTTGAGTGCTGCAATGCTCAGCTCTGAGTTACCTGTGAGAGACACTGGAGCACGGAATGCCACTGGTGATGGACAATTACCTCTTCTAAACCTGCCAAGGACTGAGACACGGAGAAATTTCAAAGGAAGGGGTGACACTGCCAGTGCTGAGACCCCAACCTTAATAGGTTTTGGAGTGGCAGAACTGGGCAAAAAGAGCTGATGTTCAGTTTAGGCCACAGATTTGTTTGTATTTGTTTGCTTCTGACTTTTTCTTACAGCCCTGTAATTAGAAGACCGAGCTTACACCGTGTTGAAATCATCCCTCATACAGTTTTGCCCCTCAGCATGTTTGCTGTTAAATTGGAACCCGGGCCCTACTGAGCCAGGTTGAGGTGTGCCTCTGCAGAAGCAGCAAGGCTGCATCAGCAAACCTCATCTCATGGCTTGGGCAGGGACAGCACTCACTTAATGCTGTTGGCCTGGCTCCAGAGCCACTGTGGGGAAGACTGGCATCACTAACTGCTTGGTTTTCAAGAGCACACAGCATAAATCTGCATCCTTTTCTGCCGAACACCCCCTGCTCCCAGGAAAAGCACCTCCCAGCTGGAGGGAAACCTCAGCTTTGATGCCAACACTCTCATTTTATCAACATGAGAGGGTTGCAGTTTGCCCCAGGGCACTCAGAGCTGTGGGGATGTGTGATTAAGAGGAGCTACGTGCTCCCTCACAGCCTCGTCATGTTTGTGCAGCAGCCAAGCCCTAGGCAGGCAAGTAAACAGCCATGGAGGAAATGGTCCATTCCATACCTGTGCAGATTGAGTCAAAGTTTGTTCTACAAACTTCCATGAAGCTTCCCTTTTTCTTGGAAGATAGGACATTGATCTGATTTCATGGTTTCACAACTGAGAACGAGGTTACAGATGATTTTCTAAAGGAATTCAGGCTCAAACATTTTTCCACTTCCTGCTGATTTAACAGCTGGTACAACAGGACAGCTAACAGGTGTTCTCTCCCTATGCCTTTCATGCAATGCTGAATGCCAGGGCTGAGTCCCAACCCCTGGGTCCAAGGCTTGATCCAGAATGACAAATACATATTCAGGTGAATATTCCTTTCTGTTTGTTTGTTTGTTTGTGTACTTTTGTTTAGTTGTTGTTGCTGTGTAGGCTATGTTTCTTTAGCAAATAGAAAAAGAACCATCTTAGCAGTTGGAAAAGAATCAGAAAGAAGTAGTCTGAGCATAGGCTGGGCAACCCAAACCCCACCACCGTCAACTTTGTATGAGGCAGAGTGATGAAGCAGCAACCTGGAATTTTGATGATCTGTTTATGCTCCCTTGACAGAATCTGAAATTAGGCTTTCCTGGTCAAGCTCAGCTATCTGGTAAATCCAAATGAAAAATTCATCTTGTTGGCTGACCATCGTAATATTACTTGTCTCTTTAAAAGAGATGGAGGACAGACACAAGCATATGAAAACATAACCTCCCATACACCTGCACCAGAGTGTGGAACTAAGGACAGAGCTCACTTTGTGCAAATGGACCAACAGAAATGTTTGAATTAAAAGAATAAATAATCCCAACAATTCCCAAGATTACTACAAAGCAATGCAACAAGACATTTAACCAAACTCAGGCAGAAAGAAGTCTTGTGGCCACAGTAGGGAAAATTAATAAATGTTATCCCATGACAGGTGCTTCTTGAGGTCAGACTGCACATCCAGAAAGGAACAGTGCAATGGATCCTTAATAACAAGATGTACTGTTAAATGAGTGTTGCCCATCACACACAATTCACAAAGTATTTATTTTCTTTAGCCACTGCACAGGCTCTCTATGTTTCTTCCTAAGATGCTGAAAGAACCCACTCTGGTCTTGCTCCCAGGATCTGGACTGAACTGTCTCTGCTCTCAGATTCTCCCAAACATGCCTCCTAAACCAACAGAACTGCACTTTTTTCCCTTGCCTGTCTCCGTATTTCATTCTTTATGTGGAAAGAGACAGTTTAGCACACTTTTGTCTTTCCATGAGTGGACAACCCTGAGAGAAGACAGAACGTTTCTGGCCAAGCTGTAACATGATATCAAGAGACAAACAAAAGCTAAATCTGGCAGCTGTTGGGGAGCCCTTAACCACACACAGCTGCAGTCAGGAACAGACACAGGCATGGCTGAATTGACATCAATGGCTCATTAAAGAAGCCATGACCAACAGATGGGAACACTGCGTTATTATCATAGCCTTCTCCAAATGCCGAATGGACTAGATGGAAAATGAGACTGGAAAACGAGTGGGTGCTAAAAATGTGAAATTCTACTGTGGGAAATCCAGCCAATCTACTAGAATGCCAGAGGCCACAGCTGCTCCACTCTTGAATCCAATTCAGAGGAACTACATTTGCCACAGAAAAGGATAGAAAATGTTCATTTTCAAAGGTATCCCAACTACCCCATATTGGCAGTTACAGTAATTATCAGCATAATTGCTTCAAGTCACATCTCATTATAGATGAATAAGCAGATTTTGGCTCTGATAGATATTATTTGCTAAGACATCAGGCAATGCAGTGTGTTACTGTGTATCATACCTGCATGTATGATACACATACACTCCAAATTTTTTTCCGATTTTTTTTCTAGATACGCATTTTAGAAAATTGACAAGGAAATCATGTCATTGATTTTAGGCATTACAGAACAGAGAGAAAACTAGAAAGACAGGCAGAAGAATTTTCCTATAGAAAGAAATACATTATTTTAATGCATCTATAAAAACAATTAGTGTAATAACCAAGAGTTAAGTATCAACAGTCTTGCTACATCAAATAGTATTATTTGAGTTACCAAGACAAAAAATCATTAGCCAACAGTCAGCACAAATTTGCCAGGCCTTCATTCACTCTCTTATAAACACACAGAGCTAACTAACACAGTAAGAGTGGCAAGCCCACATATCAAAATAATAAGGCTTCAAATATAGTAATTCTGGAAGAAATAAGACAGAATTCAATATTCAATTTCAACACAATAATGAAGCTAATATACATTAAATAACTAACACAATTACTTAAGAGTCTTTATTCACTTCTGTTCATGTTGTTTCCCTAAGCAGGACAAACAGGAATGGGCTATTGATTCCTCTTAACAATCAGAAATACTTTAGCTGAGCACAAACCAAACCACAAATATTCCAAAATGCTCCCTTAATTCATACAGGGCTCACAGCTCTGTGGAAATGTAAGGTTTTATGGAAATACAAGGCTTTGTTGACCACCTATATAAGAGCCATATAGCTGAATCCACATTACCTTGGACAGCACAAATATCCACATCTATATCTGGCAATGCTCATTCAAGTTCAGGAGAACTCACTTCCTCATATAACAGATGAATGTACCCATGAAGTCAGCAGAAGCATAGGCAGAAGTGTTGATTAACACACCGAATAGCTACAAAACATAGCCCAGTCAGATTACTATATATATATATATGTATCTGGATATGAGAAGTGACAAGACAAACATTTGGAAAGGAAATGCAAGACACACTGATGGCATTAAATGCTTTTAATGCATTAGACACATACAGATATAGGAAAAACATTTACATAAATATGAAGAAATGCCTTTACTTCAGTCAAACAGATCAGGACTATTGAGCTTTTTCAAAAGTTAACAGATATCCAAATTATTTAGGTATTCAATATTACAAGGAAAAGAATATGTGGGAGGAATGTATAAGTTTCAGACAAACTCAGTTTAACAGACTGCTTTTAGAAACCTAAAAAAATATAAGCATAACCTAGGTCCTGTAAAAGATATTTAGCTATGAAAGTTGTTATTATTACAGCTACTCAAAACATTTCTCTGAGATGCTCAATCTATTTTTAAAAAATCTGACTTTGTTATAAACAATCCAGAAATAATGAAGAAATGAAAACAACTACTAGGAAAACCTGGAAAGGGATCACTCTGATGAAGATTGGTGTGTCCAGCGTACAAAAGGCAATAATTGAGACTTTGGAGTGCTACAGGGATCTGAAGAGGAACACCGGGTGTTTTACCTCAGTTGTGCAGTTTAAGCTCCTGACTTGAATATCCAGCCTTATTTCAGCATTACAAAAACTCCATGAAGGGAAAGTCTATAGTTAGATACCTGCTATTTTTAATATGTGGTCCACAGAGACTAACTGAATAACTCATTAGAATGGCAAGGTTTTCCAACTCCTCATCCATGTTATTTAACACCTACCCACATCAATGTAATCAAATATGACAACTTCTAAGGAAAAGTGTTAACCTGTATAGGTGAATCTCACAGATCGGGTGCTCAACACATATTGAACTGCCAAGCAATAGGTGTAAACTAATGGTTCATACTAGACTGAAAGTTGGGCAAAAGGAAAAAAAAATGCCAGGCAAATTAGTTTCTTCATTCTCTTCATCTTTAAAATGAAATCCAGCATTAACACAGTTCAAACAGATGAGTATATCAGGGGTCAGGTAACACATTTGATATAACTTACAAATTATATACACAGAGTGCTGTGAAACATCAGCATGGTATGAAAATGGGGCAACTATCTAGACCCAAAGGGGATAAAGACAGTCATGTACAGAGATTGGATAAAGAGGTATCTAATGAAACCATATGAGGATGACCCTATAGTGTTACTTAACATCTTTATCAGCTCTCTGACTTTTTCCTTTCTGATAAAACACAGAAGGATATGTATACAAAAATAAATTTTATGGGGGAAAAAAACCCATATTCAATATTTATGGTGTCACAAGAAGAGGACAAGGTACCTTCTTTAGCATGTTCAACCTGCATATGACATTGAAGTCTTCTTAAGAGTACTATGAGATTATTTGCTAAGTCTAGACAGGGTTAAAATGCATAGATAACCACTGCTCTCATGTAATTTTTCCTCCAAGCTGCATGGAATCAGTTACAGGACTTGCTGATCACATTACTATTATTTCACATTTACTCAGCATCTGCATCTCAAAATGTCCAAGGGGAAGGTGTCTGGAATAACTGAGTGTTTCCAGTGAAGTAGCCCCATCTTTGGAAACCATGGTCTCTCACTAGACAAGCCCAACACCTCTGCTCTCATACAATTCTGATCAGACCATTCTTAAAATGCCTATTATATAATGGGCTCCACAATACCCACTATAAGCAATGTAAATGGAATATGAAGACAACCTTTAAAGGATGAGTGAAAACAGAAGGAACATTCAGAGGAGCCAAACTAAGCTGATTGACAACATGATGATTAAGTGAATTTATAACCCACTACTTCTGGAAGTAAATAAATAATGAGGCTGTTGAGAACATATTTAAAATGGTACAAGGAGGTACACCTAGCAAGTATGGATAAAATCCCTGTTATCTTTCCACTGACAACAGGATCTTGAAAATGAAGAGCTGACTGGCATGTAATGGCAGACCTACACTAGCCCAGTCTCTGCTGCAGAGTGACAGGGAGTATAGGTAATGCTGGAAGCTTTAACTGAGCTAGCTCACACACCAAAAGCAATTTAACCTCTGAAGCACTGAGCTACTGGTGCAATAATTTAATTCCTGCAATATAGACATAACTTTAATCTAATAAAGAACAAACAGTAGAGGGACTGGAATATATACTCTGCTTACAAGCAGGTACTAAGGTATGGTGTTACTGTATCCTCACTGCTACTGCAACTGTTAGGGAAACTAAGGTAGCATATGCTGGAACATGCTTTATTCATCCCTTGCCTTTGCTGTGAAAACACATGCTGAGAAAGTGTCAAGGACAGTTTCCAAAGGAGGTGAAAGAATTTCATCACACAGAACATGGGAAAGCTAACTTGGCTAACACCCAGAAATGCAGAAACCTAGTCCTTGTGTGGGGAATAACTAAAGGCCCACCAGAACTATTTCATTCCTAATACTTACACTTTTCCAGAGCTACTTCTTTACCTCTAAATTCTTCCTTAGAGCTAGACAGTGAATTTCTTCCTCTCTGTTTTACATCATTTTTGGAGACAAACAAAAAATCATCAAAGTCTGACATCTCCCTGGGATGCCTTTTGTCTACTGCTGTCCTCTTCTTTTTCTTTTTCCCCCTCTTTTCTTTCACAATGCTTTTCTTGGCTTCTTCTCCTCCTTCATCTTCCACAGGTGAGCAAGGGCAGGGCTTTGTGGTCTCACCATCCAGGCTAGAAAACCAGAAAAGGAAATTCAGAAAGCTAAAAGCACACATATCATAAATCCTCTTTTACAAGACATAGAATTCACCTTTTTCCACATCTCACAGTACTGACAAGAGAAGGACTTACCGCACTCTTGACCATTTGACAGGGCTATAAATGTCTTACAATTCAATTTCCCTTTTACTTATTGAATAAGTGAAGAATAGCCTAATACAGGGCTTTGGTCCTTAATCTTATCTGCCTCTTATGACTCCAGAAATGATGTGGGCATTAATGCTCTTTTGCTGTGTGGGTCCAGATCACACAGTGTTTTACTTTGCATATGGAACTTGTTAGCCACATTTGCAGAGTGCTTGTTCTGTCATAATTATTTCTTTCCACAGTGATGGCAGGAAAATACCCCAAACAGATGCTAATGTCTGATACTAAAATCACGAAAGCAATATTAGTACCTCTAAAGACTAGAGAATTAAGTAAAACCCCTAATATACATCACAAAAACATTAAAAGACAATTCCAAAGAACTCAGAGCTGGAGTTAGTCAAGCCATTGTAATGTATCTGTGTGCACTGTGGACTGCCTGTCAACATGGGAACCTGGGATATGCCTTTTGATATTTTTTTCCTTACTACTCCAGGACTTAGCACAAAGGGTTTGTCTCTTTCTGAGGTTCTAAAATCATATTGCATTCAAACTTATTGATTCCTTTCTGATTAAATTATGCTTTTACATTGTTCCTATTAACAATGTCAGCACTTTCTCATTAGATCTGTGCACACCCATGAGCAATATGCTGCAGTGCTCCTCTGTAAGTGTGACATAGGAGGTAGGGATGTCTTTTAGAAATATAATAAATAACAAGTTTCATTGCAAAGCACAATTTCATGTCCTTTTAAAAGGTAGGGGTTCTAATGGAAACTCCATTTAGTGCATTCATTTCAGTTAATTCTCCAAAGAATTTCTCTGTTTGCCAGTGCATAACTCAATTTTCTCCTCATTTGAACATAAAAATGGCAAATCAGCTTGCTAATAAATTCTCTTTGGAGAGTGAATATTTTGTATTAAAGCACTCATTCATGAAACAAAGCATGTAGAATGGACACTATTATTATTGCTTATGCATTTAGTCACATCTTTTCTTAATATGGTTCCTCATTTAGAACACAATCCAACTCAGTGGAAGGGAAAAAAACTTCTCTGGATTTTGCTGGAACTCAGACCAGTTATATACCTCCCTCTTTTCAACTGGCTGTATGCATTGAGAAGGAAACCATGGTGTTCAGGTTTGCCTTTTGGTGAGAAGAGGCTACCATCATATCAATTATGTGGCCTGGGAAAAGGCATTGATGTACTTCCAGACCTGGAATTCTGCTCAGTAAAGAGAGGGCATTCATTTGTTTGTGTGCTGTGGCTGTAAGCTGGTGAAAGTTTGAGTTTCAGACTGTACTGGGATCACTACTGGAAAATATGTGGAATCACAGGACTTGAATCTTAGTTGCTATTCATTCTATCATTCTCAGCAAATCCATAGATCAGCCCACAACTGGTACCCTCACCCGTAATTTTTAGATGTAGTCTTTAATGGTGATAATCATATTAGAACATTTCAATGTAAATTAAGAACATCTGTGGGTGACCAAGCACTGGAGCAGGTTGCCCAGAGAGGGTGTGTAGTCTCCTCACTGGAGATATTCAGCCATTTAGATGCAATTCTGTGCAATGTCCTCTAGGATGACCCTGCTTGAGCAGGGAGGTTGGACCAGATGACCCCACTTGTGGTACCTTCCAATCTGACCCATCCTGTGATTCTGTGATCTAAAATTGCCTGTAATGGTAGGATTTATTTCTACAACTGCCTGAAAGGAGGGTGTAGCCAGCTGGCGGTCGGTCTCTTCTCCCAGGTAGCCAGTGACAGGACAAGAGGACACAGCCTCAAGCTGCACCAGGAGAAGTTTAGGCTGGACATTAGGAAGAAGTTTTTCACAGAAAGAGTGACTGGGCATTGGAATGGGCTGCCCAGGGAGGTGGTGGAGTCACCATCCCTGGAGGTGTTTAAGGAAAGACTGGATGGGGCACTCAGTGCTATGGTCTAGTTCATAAGGTGGTGTTGGGTCATAGCTTGGACTCGACAATCTCAAAGGTCTTTTCCAACCTAACCGATTCTGTGATTCTGTGATTTGTCCTGTTCATGCAACCTCTTGGAAATAAACTTCCCATGACGGAGATGATACAATTCTTTGGCAGCAGTGCTCATACTACATAGAAGAGGAAATCTTTCATCCTGTAGGATGTCAAGGCAGATGGAAGATTCAAAACAAAATTATGTTTTCACACACAAAATGTGAAATTGTGCAACTCCCCCTGGGAAGAAGCTATGGCTGATGAAGGTTTACATGGTTTCAAAAAAGTAACTGCACAAATTCATGAAAGAAAATTCCATCAAGGCTGTTTAATACAGAGACTCCAATTCTGCTTCAGAGAATTTTTTAAACCCAAATTATTTTAGGTTGGGAATGTATTCTGGAGAAATATCCCTAGATGATTGTCTGATCTTATTGTCCTTCCTCAGATTTATTGTTGCTAACTGTCTGAATTTGTTGGTGCTCCGAAGGGTGTCACAATTCAATCCTATTTCAACTGGATTAAACTAGAACTTAATACAAGATGAAAATGTAATCCATAATCACTTGGAACCAAGGCATTTTCAGTGCACACTTCATATATTGCTGCACATTAATTCTGCAGAACCTTATTAGGGGCTCATACTCATCTTATACACTCTCTCTCCATCATTTTCCAGATTTAAGCGCAGAAGATGAACCAGTATCTTAGAAAAAAATTTTCCAATTTAATGTACAGCTTTACATAACAATATGTATTTTAAAAGGAAAATAAGGTCTACAACAAATAGAAACTCCATCTCACTTTTCAGCAATCCTCTTAACAACTTCCTGGGACTAAGCTTCAAACCATCACATCCCACCAATGTCTCCAGAGTGAAAATAGGGCAGTAAATTCTCATATAAACTTAGTTGCATGTGTAGAGTAAGCCAGTTCACAACAGCTGTAGTTAGAGTACTACCTATGGAAACCTAACAGCATAACTGAACTCAAAGTGCAACATTTAGGATTCACATGAAAAAGTTTTGATATTTTTAGGTTTAAGCATACTCACATCTTATAATCCACCGCCTGTACCGTTCTTATGTACTGACATGAATAGATATACTTGGTTTGGCTGATTTTAATGAGCTCACTTCTTACACAGTGTTCCTGCAATAACACAATCAACATTCATCTAATTTAAACCTAACTCTCAAAAGCAATGAAGATACATATGTATAAAAGTCGACTGTTTAAATGTAACTTTAATCAGACTCTAATAAAGGTAATTAATACAAAAGTTTCAAGTACAAAACAAATCTTCCCTAATACATGCTATGAAAAATGCAGTAGAATTATCATAATGGCTTACAAACAAAAATCAAACCAAACAAACATAACGAAATTAATTTCAGACTACACTGTGTTAAAACCCTCTGTGTTTCTTATTTTGGAGGCATGGAACTTGTGAAAGCCACCAAATGTATTATAAAGGAAAGAACAGAATACAATTTAAGAATAAATTATGCTACAGAACGTCTTGGTTCAGGTCTATTACATGAGCTCTTCGTTGTACTCAGAAATCTGATTTACTCTGGCTAGCTGGAGACCCAGCTTGGGACAGTGAGCTCATTAGCCTGGAAAATTCTATCTGCCTCTTCAAAAAGAGAATAATGGTAAAATCGCCAGACTGGTATAATCTCCTAGGTTTACTTACTTCCCTGTTGTTGAACATCAGTACTGTGTAGAGTTTGTCACGCGTTTCCCCCCTCTCTGGTGTTGCTATGACAATGGCAGGTACATAACATTCATTTCCTGCCTGTGTCCCAGTTCGGGCAAGCACGTAGTCTCCAACCTGCACATCGGGAAAGCATCAATGCAAGAACCATGTAACTTGGGAGGTTTACAAGACATAAAAGGTAACTACTAAGATATTTTCACTTGAATCATCATTCTGTCATGTTCCCATGCTTTAATATGCACCTTTGAAAGAAAAGAACAACTTGGTCCTTGCATGCAGTGATCTTGCAGTTTCCAATGATTCAGGGAGAGAACACAAAACAAAAATAAAGGACAGTGCTCTACTAAATGTACCTGGGCTCACCTAGCAAGCAGAACTGAATGAGGAAACTCTTACAAACTGTGCATTCCCTTGGACTTTATGCAAAGTTTAAGGCTTTCAATAAGCTTTTAAACCAACCTTGGGAATTTTAGATAATTCCATATGTAAATGATTTATCCAAAACTGTTTTAAAAATTAACACAGAAGTTGCAATTTCATATCATATTCTGCAGATCTCTAGAGTTGGATATTCTTCTTACAGAATTATCAGGAACTACCGTATCAGGATGTGCCTTCACCTCAAACTGAAAAAAGGCATCTCTAATTTTATATGTAACAGTGCAATTATAAACATGTTTCTTTTATTCAAAACAGATGGATCCATGCTGTATCCTTTATGCAACCATCACTTTTCTTGTGTGTAAAATAAGAATCACCAAAAAACGCCAACTGTGATTACAGATAGCTGATAAAATTTTAAAGAAAACCAGAAATGGAACAAGGATTAAATTTTTTTTATTACTGCTATTTGCAATAGTATATGGTTATTTGCTGGATTTAAAACATGCTGTGAAAACCAAATGGTTAAAACCTGCTGTACATCACACTAAGTATAAAAGGTTCTCTTAAATTTAAAATCTATGTGATAGGAAACAGTAATTCTACTAATAAATAGCTCACCTTTCTTCTGGGGCTGGGGAAATATTCATGTTTTATAAAGAAAAACAATATAAATTAATTTAGAATACATAATTTTAATAAACAAAGGAATAGGATTACAACGAAAAGAATCTTCAAACAAATGAAAAACTGCATGTTTAAATAGCATGATATTACTAGAATTAAAAACTCTAAAATAACTAGATGTATTTAAAATACATTTTTTAAAATCTATCATTTATTCTAGGTCTGAGCAAATAAACAAACTATAAAATGCATATTTGCAATCATAAAAAAATAAAATTTTTCACCTGCAGATGTGGGCATGGCATAGCACCTCCCACAGGTATAGTGAACTTGAGAGGGACATCACAGCTCTCCCCATTGCTGAAGTCAACAAGTGCATAGGTAGAACTGATATTCTTTATCACAGTTCCTGAGAAAAAACAGAAGAAATTATTCAATTTATTTTTCTTTCACCCCTTGTGGTAATTATTTCTTTAAAAACTCCTATGCGCTGTCCCACATCACTGAGGTCAAACATGTCTTTACCATAATTTCTTCATTTTCATTTAGCTACAGTAAGCTGTGCTAGGGCAATGGAGACATTTGTACCTAAAACCCCCTGCCTTACTAACCATTCTTAATAATGCTATAAAAAGAAATTTAAGTCTTTTTCAAGCAGAGGTAAGCTGATCAGGTGGATCTCAGTTAACATAATAAAACTACTACCACAGTTAAAAATACGTAATTGAAAAAAAACCCAACTGAACAAGTAAAGGTAACACCAAAATAAACACACATACACACAGAGAATATTTTTCTTAAGAAACAACAGAACTCAGTTTTATCTACTAATCATTCTGGCTTAAAACTCAACAAAAAGGGAGCAGCATTTAGTGACTTTTTTGAACACATGCAAAGGCTTGACTTATGATTTCCTTCCATACTTTTCACAGACAAAAATATCATTGCTCTTCCACTTACCAAATGTATATCTTCTTATAAATGTATATATATGTGCACATACAAAATATATATTCATTATTCATTAATATGCACACGTAATAGTAAATCTCAAGAAAGAAGTAGCTAATTATGACCACAAGTTACGTTTTATCAGTATTAAGGAACATTATATAATATTGAAAATGTGGACAAAAATACCTGGATAATAAAATCCTGTGGCGTCTGATCTTGCAATTACCTTTTGGCTTTTGTGAGTCACAAATACTTGCCATTTTTTTCTTGTCTTGGACTTCAGCTTCACAGTTTCTTCTTCAAGTCTCTGTAATTTGATACAATTATTTCTTCTACAACAGCTAATCTAGTCAGCCTTAATCTATTCTTTGGAATTAATTGAAAACTGAGGCAATGTAATGCTATGACATCTGCACAGAATTCACAGTAAACTGGAAATACTTTAAACTTTCAGAATAGTTCTAAGTGCAGTAAGTACTCTTGGATAAGTTCATGTAAGAATTTTCCCTATAAAATCCTGTTCTATATGGTCTTAACACTACCTATATTTTCATGTGTTCAGGTAGATATTTACCTTGATGAATTATAGCTCTGACTACCATTTTCCTACAAAAAATTTTACAAAGTTGCACAATTCATATTCAAGGATGAGGTAAGGAAAAAATCAATTGTTTTTTCAGAATAAGAAAATTTGCTCTACACATTCATTTTGTCCAGACAGGAGAGTTTTCACAACAATCTGATTTGCATTAAAAGTACGTCACTGTATGGGACAAATCATTAAAAAAATAAGATATTAAATTAAAAAATGATCAAACAAATCTTCAAGTATCTGGGGAAAGAAGTTTAGTTCCTAACTATAAATTCAAAATTTAATTGACATTTTCAATAATTTTAAAACATTCCAGTTTAGCAAAATACTGTACCACGTCTTCCAGAGCTGCCACTGTCCATTATTCTGCCCCACTAGTTTGGGTTCTTCATACCCTAACTATTTTTGCCATACTGCTCACAGTAATGTTCCTAAATATAAATTACGAGCAAGTGCAAAACATGCTTATAATAAATCAGTTTCACCATTAAATGAAAATGGTTAAATTTATTTTCACCATTAAATAAATGTTTCACCATTAATTTTTAAAATATTTATTAGCCTACCTCGTGAACAATTTGCAGGCATCCATCTCTTACAGTTCTTCTGAATCATAAAAACATGCAACTTGAAATCTCAAACTTTTCCACAGATCTTACACACTGTTCTGAAAAACTAGCATAACTCACAGATTCTTAATAAGACCCCTGCTTACTAGGATGTGTATTAGTTGCTTCTTTGTCTGATGACATTTTTTTCCTAAAAAGACATATTTGATTTGATATCTGATTTTCCCTAATAGTCAATAATGATGGAAAAGATATTAATAACTTTGACTAAATTGTTTGTTCTCAGTTTCACTATAATTATCATAACATCTTTTTTTCAAACCCCCCTCAAAAATCACAAACAACCCCAGAAAAATGTCCTAAAAATAAGCAAAACACACACACACAAAAAAGAGGCAAGGAGATATTAAAAATCAGAGATATATGGGATTTTTCCAGCTTATTCTTTACTCCCACAGAATATTAATTATATCAACAGTTTGGATTTTCAAACTCACACTAAACCAGAGGCTCTTCACAGTGCTTAATTGACTGCTTGAAGTACAACTCAACAAAGGCTGATTTGAGAGCAGACCTACAGTTCCACAGACACAAAAAGGTATTTGGGTAAAGCATTTACTTAATTCCTCAGGCTCCAAAAGGACAGATGCTGCTGAATATTTATTATCAACTAATTTGTAATGCTTGACTGCTAACTTGGGCAACTTCCAGCACTCCACATTAATCCAAATACTAAAGACAACAGAAGCATCCACAATGAGGATTCTGAGTCCTGCAGAATTCAGGTGGCTCAGAAACACTGCCTAAATTCAAATCCATCTCTCTTTTCTCTCACACAGCTTTTAGGTGTTCAGCACGACTGACCCAGACACTGTCAGAGTGCCCATTTCTGACATTCAGTATTTTTATTACAAAAGAGCCCCTTCTGATTCTCAGGGATTTTCACAGTTTTTAGCTCTGTTTCTGTTGAAAGCAATGCATCAAACCACAATGGGTGAAGGAGACTTTGTTTACTTCTTTCAATAGCTGCTACATTTTTTAATTCTCTTTCAAAAAGAATAGGTTTTGCACTTTCCTGCTATAAATAAGAATAGACATGAAGACTACCCACAGATCTCCAAGTGTCTTGGCTGGAACTTTGGCTTTTCATAATCCTGACACCTCCAGAGCCAAGCAACCACTACTCTTCGCTGGCTGTCAGACGCAGGAACAAACCCATGCTGGGTAGACCCAGCCCATTTTTATGGGAGAGCCTATCTTTTTGTACCTACTGTCTGTCTGCCCAGTAGGTTACTTCACTGGTGAGAATGGCAAATTTGACCAAACATCTCTAGGTAGTTATAACTTTTTAGTTGTTGCGCTTTTTGGGACGCTTGCCTTTCCTTTGTCTTCCTAGAGACCCAAGAACAAAGGCAGGAGATCCCAAACTGTTTAGGAAACGTGAATACAAAAAAGTTATCAACACATAGAGATTAGGAATCCTTAAACAGTGAGGAAGAATTAGGAGTGTAAGAAAAGGACACCAGGAAATGAAAGGGAGATCCACAATTTCCATCCTTGTGAAGAATCAAGCCTCGGCAATAAATCTTGTATTAGGAATAATTAAATTAATTGCAAATGAAATACATTTTTCAGAAAGAAGAGACTCAATGAGCCACTAGAGGTCCCTTTCCACCCAAATAAACATGCTTCACAAAACACATTATGCTCATTAACTATTTCAAGTTATTTTTAATCACATGATGAACAGTCAGCAGGGTCACAAACAAGAATGAGCAGTGCATATTGCAGTTCATCCTTACAGAAACAGAGTGTTTTAAAAGTATATTCTTAACGAGAGTCAATTCTTTGCAACAAATGCGGCTTTCTTTCTCTGCAGAATCCACTACTTGCAGAAATCCACTACTACGCAGAAACAGAAATATTTACCATGCGAGGAAATATTCGCCATTGCACCCAAAGGCCAGATTACAACACTGGGGAAAGAAATACTTTCCATTAAAATGAAATGTTACAGCTATTAACAGAAAGTACCAAACTGTCCTGGAATCTATCACACTTGGAGAATAGTAATGCCACGACCCCAGTAGACTGAGGTTGTCTAATGACAGGTTTAATGGCAGGGGACCTGACCAATTCCTTTCACTAGGTTATATAGTCTTGTAAATGGTTTTGTAATTCAATGAGGAAAAGAAACCACTAAGAAATTCTGGATGACTGTTATGCCTGGCAAGTTCAAAACAGATAAAATATTTTAAGTCAAAGCAGCTGCTTATTAGAAAAAAAAAAAATTTCTTCATTTTTCTTAGATGAAAGCTGAAAGCCAGCCTAAAGATGAAGATTTTTGTTAAATCTTGCTTTAGTTAGGACAACAAAAAGAACTGAGCAAAAAGAATGTAATACAGTCTACAATTAGTCCTCCAGCTAGGTAATCATCCATGTTTAGTGTTCTATATTTTGCCTGAAAATAACTAAATGTGTTTCCTCACTTCCTAAAGCATTTACACACACCACAAGAGGTCTTCAGTCATCTCATAGCCCTGTGCTGCTGGATGTCTCCTTCATCCTGCTCCACTACAGCACTGGCACAGCCCACCTTTCACAGATATGTGCAAATGAAGCAGCCTGAACACAAGTCCCAGAGAAGGTCAGAGTTCATTAATTCATTTGTAGGCTTAAACAGAAAGCTCTCATAGCAAGGACATCCAAAAAGGATTACTAATTCTTTCAAGAAGTTGTGTAAGTGATTCAGAACCCATAAATGCTAAAAACTAAGGTGTTTTATTTAAAATTTAGTGAAAAAAAAATCATCATGAAATTTAGAAGTCTGCTTTGTTGAATAGAGTGTCAGGATAATTGTGATTTTTCTACCATGTTACAATGACAATTTTCATTCAGTGCCCTATCAGCTGTTTCCTTGCTATAATGTATTTCAGCTGGCAGTTTATTTCTCTGTATCCATTTTGTAGGCAGACATCACATTTGGCAAAACCTTCAACAACACTTTTAAAAGGCTCCCCATTTTTTTTCATTTTTTCCCACTGTTCTACCACATAAACAGAATTCTAATTACATCTGCATTTCTGCCTCACTCTTAAAACCTTTCAGTTGCAGATTAGCAATTACTGAAGATGCTGCTCTGATTAGACTCCTAAAGCAGGTGGACTCAGGATAAGCGACTGCACAGTGTTAATCACATCATGTCTGAGAGCCCACACTTGGTTGTTTCAAGGCAACAGCAAAATTACACCCAACAAATGAAACATGAACATATTTCTGCTGCTCTTGTATTGGGACATTATACAGCATAGGTAAACCAATAATCAAAAGAATTGTAACAGCAATGTAGTATTTTCAAACTAATGTAAAATGAATCAAGATCATCTGTTTTTTTAAGAAGTAAAAATGTTTTCAAATTAACAGTCTTAATGGAAAAAAGATCTCAAAAAACTACAGAAAACACACACACACACACATAAAAACACTAACTTCAATCACATGTTCAGAGTAGCTAGACTAATGTATTAATGAAATTGAGAGAGAAAAAAACCCCCTCTGTCTCGCCAAAAGTGGGTGTGCTCTTCAGCATGAGCTCCAGATGCCACTGACTCAGTTCACAATGCTGTGAGATTGCCCACCAGTTAATGTATGCCCACATTTTCGGGACAGTTAAATTCTAGTATAAAAATGAAGTTGAATCCCACCTCTTCTCTCCATCTTTTCTTTTACAAGAAACATACCAGAAGACTACAGTGAATTACTGCAATATTACAAGCTCTCTTAGTCCTGTTTATCAGCTATTAACCCAACCACAAATCTTATATCTAAATTACCTTTAATATATCTGTTCTTTCACTCTCCAGCTATCATTGCAGAGGAGATAAAGATCCTTTGATGTGATTTATTTCTAAGAGGTTCGATTTCTGTGGCTCACTCAGCTTCAGAACTTCTACTTGCCCAATACTTAAAAGAAGCAATTAAAAGCTTGCTCTCTTTTTAACTGCCTTCTTTCCTCTATCCATTTTATTTTGCATCATGCTAAATGTCTGCTTTATCAGCAATGATCATGGAAAAAAAATTCCAGAGGTACATAGTGAAGGGGAATATCTAAGGGGAAAAAAAATCCTTTCCCATATATTACCTTTTTATCCTTGCTTATGTGTGATTCTGAGCTTTTCTCAGTTTCCATTTTGACAGCTTCCTGAAGATCAGAGGCTTGTTGTATATATGTCAATGCTGTCAGTATCTCATCTTCTAACAATTTTACATCTTCATAGGAAATTGGCCATCCCAAATTCTTTAAAGCCTCTAGCAAAGCTTCTTTATGCTGTATATATTGGACTGGCCCATCCTCTTTAAATCTTAAAAAAAAGTATTTTTTTAAAAAAAATAATAATAACAAGTAGGAAAAATATTCATTATGTCAGTGCTTTACAGATAGAGTCACAAATTGTAAAGATAGAATAAATAATCAGATTCACCCAATTTATCTCCTCTATATCACAAGTTCTTGCATTTCATCCAGATACTGCTGTGTTTGGTCAAACAATCATGTCTGGCTTAACTATAACTTATAGAAAGACAGCTACAGAGCAATTCCAGTGGCCGAGCATAGACGCCTGATGTCATTTTAGATGTCCTTTACATGAGGCTTCAACAAAGAACCTGCAGACATGGCACAGAAATTATGGAAATCCCTGGCCCTTCTGGAGTAGCAGGTAGGGTAAAGTGGAAACTATCTAGGCAAACTAAAATGGCATCAGACACCTCTTAAGTCCTGACTTGCCACATCAGCCTTGACTAATCATATCAAAAGAGACAATCTCTTGCTGTTTATTCCTCTGCCAATACTGCACTCCTCAATTTCACTCAAGTGACCACAAGTGTGCTTCCGTCCATGGTTCAGATTGTGTCAATGTCTGCTAGACCAAACAGCCAGTTTAAAGCTACCCACTGAAGATACTTATAAACCAAGAGGTGAAATCTGTTATCTTGTTGGGGAAAAAAGAAACCAAAAAACCACAAAAGAAACGGAATTTTTCAAAATCCAGAACAGACAGAATTCTTCACATCTTCAATTGAAGTAATATACTTCTTTTTAGTCCTCAAAAAGCAGCTTTTTTCTGACTCTTCTCCACAGCTTTGCCAACACGTAAAAAACCATGAAGCCTAGAACCAGGGGGAGTATTGAAGTCTGTCTTACCAACATATACAACCATGATGATGCCTACCACACTGCTATACTGTTTGTTACTGCTTATCTCTCTACTTCTGAGCAACTGTTTTGTATTGAAATTTCCTGACCAGTATTGTTAATTACCTAGATTTTGTTCTCTCTTACCTGAGCCCATTATTAATGCATAACAAAGGTCAAGCTAACATCTCCTCAGTTCGGTCCCTCAACCACTTTGAAAACAAGCACAATTTTACCACTTCTCTAGCCAATTTGAATTTCCCTAGTATCTGAGGTAACGTTTTAATACACACTAGCAAACCAGAAAGCTCCTCAACCAAAAATTTCAGGACACCTGTGACCAAGTTACAAGACTTTGTTTATTACTCACTCCTTCCAGATTACTAATTTTAAAAGTATGTTGTCATCTTTTCATAATACATGAGCCTGCTCATTCAAATTGTAAACTTAGAAGAGAAATAAATCAAATATTTCAATATCTATGCACCAATATCAATGATTTAATATGCTCCTCTAGCAACAGACTGCAATTGCTAGGACTTTTCATTACATGCATAATTGGGCATACGTTATCAATAATGAAACATTTTGGATGACACCCTGTCAAATTTCTATACTCTGCAACTCATTGTCTATCAACAGACATCTATTTCCTTTCTTTTAAATTACATGGTGTTCTTTTGTTCAACACTCTTCATTTCCTCACTGCACCAGAAAGGGATTTTAGTTCTCCTTATTAATGATAGAACTGTGTGGTTTTTACTCATTAGCTTCTGCCTCCTTAAAAGCATTCTAGTTTTCTTTCCCATTTTTCTGTGAAGAAATATTTCAGTTTTCATTAATTGATCTTCACATTGTGCTCTGGCACAAACAGATGCTAACTTCACAGATGCCAGTCCTGTTTATACAGCCATTCATTTTCTAAATCAATAGATAAAAATAGGTTAGTTAATGTAGTACAAACTTCCAGAGCGATATACAGTTCCAGCACATTGTTAAGGTGCTTATTACACCTTTACAAAGCAGCCACTGGAGTGCTCTTTATGGGATGAGAGAAGATTTACTTTGATGTCAAAGGCAATGCCATGCTGTCCTCCCAAGGCCCTGCCTCTTGACACTGATTAAGTATAGGGTAGCAAGATTCAAATGGAATGCAAGTCCTTTCCTTTAAAAATAATCAGCACCACAAAAAGAAGGTCCTAAATTTGATATTTCTCCATATCATATATATATATTTTTGAAAGGAAGGTATAGTTATGAAATATTTGAAAATTAAACCAGTTGGTTACAGAAACAGTGATAAACAACTATCAAATATTTATGAGCAGCCCTTCAGAGGTATATTAGAAAACCAAAAGTGATAGCTTACTTGTCTCTTTCCTCCTGAGATAGGGCTCTCCAAATAACAAGGTTCAAGCGCCTATTAAAGAAAGATAAGCAGTTTTTGAGGGAATGCAGTTCCTTGTGCAGCTGATCATCTCAAAACTATCAAATAAACACAGTTTCTTAAGATATTTGCACCAATTTGTATTCCAAGCACACCGTAGCATCAAATTGTATCCTTATCATTCAGCTATGAAATTATCAACTCCAAGAGGAAATGCGAAAACAGTATCTTCCATCAAATAACAGCATGACTATTTCAGGGTCATAGAAGGTTTAATGGCAATCACTGCTGCTTCCTGCCAGGATTTTCTACGGATGGCTCTCTTCAGCACCAGCAAGCTAAATCAAATAACAAAACTGATTAAATGCCAGTTAAGCTGCACAGTTCCTCCAATTAAACATTTTCAGAAAATGTAGTCTGAATGTAGTAATGCTAATTTCTGGTTTTTTTCCTGCTAAGATTACCCCTCAGTTGTGCCATTCAGGTTTCTAATTCATTAAACTCTGGCTATGAAGAAAAGCTACGGACAGGAAAACAGAAGTGATTATCCCAAAGCAATGCAGTTCTGAGATATTTTAAAAGCTCCACTAAACTTCCTGCTTTTGCTTTTTAATACATACATTTGAAACTCTTATTAGATCATCTAGCTTATGGTTTTCTCTATTAGCATCTCGAGCAATTAAGCCATCACTCAATTACTTCATTTCAGACTGTAGATATAAACCTTTACAGATGATCCTAATTACCGTAACTCTAGAAAAAAATTCCAAATTTCTTTTGGATATACAAGAACAAATCCATTGCTAAGAAAAATTCAGATTGACTACTAATAGTAGTCTTGCCAGATTTACTGGTGCATATACAAAAAAAAAAGCACATTAACAACAGATTCTGAATATTAAATTCTTGATGATTCATTTTATCTACTAGAAACTAAATCCCAGCATTTTTAGAATATAAACTACTTAGTTCGTTCTCAATCTACAGTCTCAGCATGCTCCACTGCCTATTTCATCCTTCTAAATTTGCACACTCATAACTAACTTGTTTATAAAAGCTTCTGGCTATACAAGTTCATACACATTATGAACCTTCCAGTGTTTTTCTCCTTTAATACTGTATATTCTCTGTCAGACCACAAAAATTCTGCCCTCACCACTTTTCTCCCTCTAAATCTGATGCTAAAGTCAATCTGCATATGGGGAAGATATTGTCATGTTTGCTTCTGTGCTTGAATCCTGCCTGCCCTGATGTATTGTTTCATCTACCTATGTCAGAATAAATTTGTGACCAACCACTACTCGCAAAGCTCAACTGCAGCTTTTGGAAATTCAGTTACTAGAGAAGGGCTGTGACATGTAGAGCAAAATAAATTTGACTGGGTTGCTGTTTCGCATGTAGAGGAAAAGCAAAGAGATCTCTTTTTTACACTGTCAATTATAAGGATCCTCAGGCAGATCTGTCTTCTATACCTCTTTTTCACGGAAGTAGGTACTCAATCCTCCTATTGTAAATACACTGATTCATTGATCTCTATTGGTGAACATAAGTAAGCAGTAATCCTTATCCCCAAAGTTTTAGGGAGACTGTGGAAATGCTGTTAGTAGATGATCATCAGAGTTTAACCAGAAAACAATTTTCTTTCCCTTAAAATCAAAGTCAATACATGTAAAATATTCAATGGTATGGCACAGCAATGAAAAACTTGAATTTTTCTCAGAATTTACTATCACAAATACACCACTTGAACCTTCTATCAAAATAAGTGACAAATCAATTTCTATGAATTCTTCATCAGCCTGATAACAACAGTATTGTCTCAGTCACAGAACAAAACAACCAATTTTTATTCACTAAACTCCATTAATATTAGACATAGCAAGCAGCATTTGTAAATCAAAATTCTTGATTTTACCACAAAATATGCATATAGCACAATAGAAATGAAAAAGAGAACTATTACATGCTTCAGAAAAAACTGGTATGATCACAGAGCTACAGAGGGAAAAAACCTCAAACCTTAAAGAGCCTCAGCAGAATTCATCAAAAAACAAGGAGTAAACACTTGACATCAAGGGGGTATTGGTCAAGTAAAATAATTACATTTGTAAATGTTATTAGAATAGAGCCTAAAATTATTCATTAAAATAATTGCAGTCAAAGCTCTCATATGATTACTGAATTACACCATAGTCAAATAATTGTATTATTTTAAAAAAAAATGCCCAAAGTTGGATCACTGAAGTTGGATCAAAGTTGAAAGAAGTAGCTTAGAGATAAAATGCCTTTTTCCTGTTCACTTCTGTTGTGCTTTTACTAATACTTAATTAACAAACACAACACATATGTCTTTCAAATAAAACCCCACCAAATTTTAATTGTCAGTATCTTCTTGGTGCCTCAGTTATATTCTTGTATCCACAGTTGGGTGATAGAGAGCTGGCAGCAAAAACCAGGTCCCTAATTTGACTTTCAGTCTATGGATATAGGAGCTTAATTTTAAATTAAAAGTCTGGCTAGCATTGTATGTTTATGGGAGATTCCTCCTGAGGGATGAAAGGTTTCAGGTTTGCTCCCAAAACGTAAAAGAATTTTACTTTTGTCATTGTCAAACATAATACCAGCAACATGCTGTTATTTATTATCTCCTATTATCACCTATTATCTGGTTTTGCATTCTGCTTTTTTTTCCTTTAAGAAAATAAATATTTCTCCTACACATTGACGGTGGATTAAAGTGTGCCAACATGCAAAATTATCAGTATTGAGCAAAGCACATGTGAGGAAATAGCCAGTACCTAAGAAAAAACTGAAACATGACTGCAAACATGATAAATTTCTGGTGAGTAGACTTGCCTTTCATAGGATTTAATTGCTTGTTCCAGCTTCTCTTTATAGGCATCAAAATTCACTGCCTGAGGATTAGTAAGTACGATCCCCTTCTCGTCCTTGCTAACACGAGCCAACGGTGACATCTATTATACAATAAAAGACACAGATACCAGCTGTCATACAAATTTTCCTCCACCAGAATGACTGAATGCCGAGGCTCAGAACAGCCAGAAGAAACACTGGAAGGCTGCAGAAAGAGAAATCTAAGCACTACAAATGTCAGAAATAAGGCACAGATTTCAGCCAGTTCTTCTAAAATGATACAATCCCATTACACAGAAGTTTCAAATTAAGATTTCTAACTACTAAGTAATTTCCAACTAAATCAGTATTGTCAAACAACTCACTCTAATAATGAAAGGGTAAGTCACAAGGAAACAAAGACGTCGACAGCATGACCATATTCCAGGTTCTATCGCCTTAAAACACTCTCTTGTACTTACTAGCACCGAATTCTAGCGTAGAGGTGTGCAAGAGTACATATTCAAATGTATTTAATGCTCTTATTCTGGAGGACTTTATTTTCTAAGGAATTAGAGTAGTAAAACTATAGAGACATTGCTCACCACCACACTGATTACCAAAGAGTAAACAAGGTGGCCATTGGTCACTGAAACTTGTCTTGGTTAACCACAAGGCATAGGAAACTAATCAGGTTCACCAGAATCAGGAAGTTCAATACTTTTCAAATCTCCCAATACAACACCTACCTAAGTCAACTTCATTATAAAATAAAAACTAATACAATTGCAAGCAGATCTTCAAAAGGCAGAGAAAAATTTAGAAAAGGAAGACAAAAGAGGAGGAAAGATGACTTCCAAGCTCTCAGTCTGAAGTCCCACCAGCTTTCAGCCTCTTAAATTACTCAGTAGTTTGGACGAGAAAAGCTATTTTACATATCAGTGTCCTGATGTTGAATATAAACAGAAAAAAATCCAACTAAGAATGGAAAAGAAAGAGAATGCTACTCCCCCCAAAACTGTCTTCAACATGAATGACTGAGTGGGAATCTTCCCCAAGTGCCTGCCTGAGATCAGGATATAGATGAGAAAAACACAGTTGAGGTTCAATTTACATTAAACTAAAACCCCTGTTGGGGGAATAAGACAAACAAATGGAAAACAGAGCAATAAGGAGAATTATTTAATTGAGAATATTTTTCAGTGATGCTTTATTTGTATTTGAATAATCTCAGCATAGCTGGATTCCAAATTGCAACAGTATAAATCATTTTTTTAGGAGCCATGGTGTGACTTTATATCACTCTCTCTTTCTGAGGACATTGTCTCTCTGATTAATAAATCTGTGTCACATCAGTGCCAGATCACATTAAAACTCCTAATATTAAATTAATCTTAAAATCACTTAGAAGCTAAAGACAATGGGAACATGTCAGTGAAGTATCTTGCTGGAGACAGATGAGGTAAATCTCTGCCCACAATTCCAAGCAAAATCTGACTATTTGTCATTTCCAGGTGAAGTCTGAAAGCTGAAAGGCAGGCAAGTGAAGTGATGACCCCTCCTCAAGTTCTGTCATGCCATGGTTGTTAGATGTTACTCAAACTAAGTTAATAGAAGTTCAGCAGGGTCTCACCATGTAGGAACCCCCTTCTACATTGCCTTAAAAAGTTTCTGGAGTAATTTCAAGTACAAACAGCGTAATTTGCAACATGAATATTTAATATAGTTTATAAAACACTTTGAATAGAACATAGGAGGCAGACAAGCATAAACACATTATTATACTTTTGAAGACAAAAACCATAATGGAATGTGTTCTTAGCAAATACTAAACTTGAAATACTATGCATACTTTGAGAACAATCAAAACTGACCATGAAGTCAAGTGAAATTTGACAGATTCAGGTGATAGAAACCACAGGGAAACCTTCTTATTGCCAAAATGTTTTGTCATTTTGTAAATTAAATACTTTAACTTTCACATTAAAAGAATTCACTTGTTTCAAAATGGCTTTTACTTCAAACCAGAATTTCAAAATCTTAAAGACAAAACCAAAGCACAATAACCTTATAATTTTTTTCTATTTTAGACCAAAGAAAGATGTTTTTGTTGGCTGAATGTAATTCTTTTGAGCAAACTATTGAGTCAAAAACTCCATGACTTGCAAACCTGTATGTACAATGACACAGCCTGCAGCAGACACTCACATGATTCCTCAGAGAGGTTTCCCCTAGAATTTCCATAGCATAATTTAGACAAGCTCCCAAGCCATTACTTTTTTTCTAAATATGAATCTGGATGGGTAGTTTAATAAATTAACCTCTTTGAAACAACTCAGGTGAAACTGACAGATCACACAGAACTGAAAACAACAGGTCAGCCTTTTGTTAATGAGGAGTTGTCATGGAAACCTTTTTTTTGCTGCATCTCCAAGGTAAAGAAAACTGTTCATAGTTATTCCATCATCACTGCTGGCAAAGGCCAAAAATAAAAATTATACTATCCCCTGAAAAGCAAACAAGGATGTCTGCATTCCAGACCAAGAAAACTACGATCCCAGAAAGAAGAATGCAAAATTATCTGTGCATTTATTATTTTCAGTGAAATCTTCTGAAGTATTGGAATAAACAAGATCCTTAAAGTCTCCTATTCAAGCTCTGTGTCTAGTCTCACCCTATTTTCTTCATATGCTGGCATGAAGCTTGAGGTAAAGTGGGTTCTGTAGCTCATAAATTCTACTGCTTTCACCTTGGGTGCAACCCTCAGCCTTCTTTTTCTTTTCTGTATTCAGCTTTAGATCCAGAAAAATACATTCCTCTACACATAAAACAATAATTTCTGTTCATTAAAATAACACTGAACTTAATTCTGTCCTGAACTAGACTACCAGGAGCTCCTATGAATTTCCATTGAAAACCATTTGTACACAGTACTTGCTGAATCCTAGTTTAGACTATTTTTAGACAGTCTGTTTACAAGATGGCTTTTTTTTTCCTGCAAGGGTGTCTGTAAAGGACTCAAAGGGCTCTTCACTGAGAAACACGGAAGAAAGAGCTTCTCTTTCTTTGAAAGAAGATGGAAGAAGAAGTGACTGCTCGCAAATGAGATAAAAGAATTACATGAAATTCACAATGTCTTTTGTTTGGCATTTACAGTAGATGGTTTTGCACAGTTTTGTAATGATTGGGTGTCTGAATGTTTTTGAAAAATAGCTCTTTTACATCTGAAATGTTAAAATGCACCTTTTTTAATGCTCTCATATAAAAAAACATATTTTAATTCTATGGGGGAAAAAAAAAAAAAAATCACACTTTAAAAAAATCCTTACAGATCATGGTTTGACTTGGTTTTACCAAAAGAGAGGAACTGATTTTTCTTCTACAGTCTGCATGCTTTAGCAAAAATTCCGATTCCTAAATTTAAAAAACAAGCATGAAAACTTTAAAATGTTTATTTTACACATTTTAAAATGTTAAATTGTGTACATTTGTTATACATCTTTTACTACAAATCCCTTGTTCATTCTTCATTAGTTTTTAAAAATTCTGTTTAGTTTTTTCTTTGAGAATTGTTTAAATAAACAGTTTTTATTAATTAAAATGAGCTGCATAATATTCGTAGGACTTTTGTAGGATGCATCATACAAGAAAACTTGGAGCAACTTGCCATGAAATGGATTTCCTTTAAGTGGAATGGCAATTAGAGCTTTATGATATGCAATCCACCACAATTTTTTCACAACCTTAGAACTATCTACACCTATCAAAATGTAATTGTAATTACCAAATTTCTACGCTTTTCAAAAGGTCTTAGCAGTCACATGTAAACGTTGAGAAAGGATAAATCCACAAATTGTGCACCTGCACCATTTTCCAAATGACTATATGGAATAAAATACATACTCCAGTGAATCAATAAGTATCAGTGGAGGCTGTGGTGCTCAAGAAATTCCCAAACACCCAATGGCTGCACACTGCCATCAGCTGGTAACTGTGAAAGAACTTAAGGGTAAAGTATGCAAGAAGTACTACTATCAACTATTAGTTTTATCTTCTTACTGATGCATGAATGAACATTCAGATATTCATTATACATTTAGGGCTCATCAACAATCTACAATACCAGAGAATGCTATTATGACATTCACAGAAATTAATTTTAAAAATTCTTTCAAAAACACTACCAGGTTTTGTTCTAGCTTTCAAACAGCATAAGAGTTTTACCTTATCAAATACTTTAGAAACGACATGCTTGTCCAGAACTGGGATGTATTTGGTACTGTGAGGGACAGTTGTAGGAGCTATGGCATCCATGATGGTGAGTCTCCTAGCAATCAAGCCATGGGTCTTTAACCAAAGAGCTGAAGAGATATCTAGAGAGCTAGAAAAGAGAGACTGTGAGATGTAGTAAAAGGTAGAAACACATTTGAAAGGTTTGAAATGACTGAAGAAAAATATAAACTGTAAGTTTTGTTATGCATTTATTTATGCACACACATACCTTTTAGATGTCCTTTTCACATTCTGCATTTTCAGATCTAAGAGAAAACATTTGCATTTTGTTATCTTAGAGATTTTTTGCACACAAAAGTATGCATAAATTAGTTGCCAATAATAGCACCATTTTTTAATTTGAGCCTACAAGCAGCATCACACACAGACTACGCAACACTTCACTTGCAAAATTAAGCAATGAGAATTAGTTTTTCTTGGTTTCTTGGTGCTTGATCAATAGTAACAGTGTTACCATATGGCCCATGAGCCCTAATTAACCAGCAAGGAAATTTATAAAATAGGGGCAATTTATTTTTTAAACTGAAATTTGTTTTTTTTATTTTTGACCAAAACCAAAGATTAACCACCTTATGTCCCAAGTCGAGATGCAATACTAAGTACTACCACTAATGAGATGGCCAGGAGTGGCTAATTTAAGGTGAAAATGAAAATCTGTATAAAAGATATATTAAAAACTAAACATAAGATGCTGAAATGTAAAAAAAGTCAAACATCTTTAAGTGTCATAGCTAAGGTTTTAGAATTACTTAGAGGATGTATTACAAAGTACAGAGTTGGACCAATTACTGAAAGAAATTAATACTATGTGGATGTATTTCTAAGCCCCATTGAAAACCCTGTTGCAAACTGGTAGTTTAGGAACTGGCAGGAGTCTGGCCACAGCTGTAAGGGCCTATCACAATACCCAACTTCATGTCCAACTCTGCATCTCAGCTGAGTTTCAGTCCTTTGGACTGCAGATGTGCACACTTTTGCCTTAAAGGAGGAACCATTAGTTACAAACGTAATGAAGGAAATGTTATGTTCTGCCCCACTGGAAGCCTTTCTTCCTGTCAACTTGCCTTTGAAAATGGTTGCACATTTTACACCCTTCCTGACAGAAAAACTCTTTTCCTCTGGAGATACTCCTTCCTCTGGGCCTCCTTCCTTAGATTTCACACCATGGCTCATGATTCGCAGCAGACTCGTCTTTGTTTGATCTATAGTTGTTGAAAGGGAAAGGAAGAGCAAACTTACTGCTCAAATACATGCCTGGAATTTTTGAGTTCCTCTGGTATTCAGTTTTTAAAAGACTGCCTACACAAGACCTCAAACACAAAACTACTTCAACACTAAATTGTACTTTGTACTTTCCCCAAGGATGAAGGTTTATTTTACTTCAGCTGGGTAAATTTGTTTTCAGGCTGCATACAAAGGACGCTTCCAGGAGAAATGTAGTATTATGGGTGTAGTAAGGGGAAACATTAGTTTAAGTAATGCTGTAACTGGTGAAATATAGATCATCTCTCTATTCTTGCCAGTTATGTACTTATTTAGAATAAAAAGAGATAAGGGTTTAATATCTACTGTTAAAAAACTGTTTACAGAGTTTTCAAAACATCCTGCTAAAATAGCTGGTTTTTCATGGCAGGGCCTGTGACAAAGCAAAAATGAGAAGACATTTGTTTGTCTGTTTGGGCCAAATGAGTAAGACGGTTGAAAAGCAGGGTTACTTAAGTCAGCAAATACTTAATTTCTTGCCAAAACGAGGGATGATTTTTGCTATTTGCAACAGAATCTTTTCAAGTAAGTGAATGAATTCTGCTAACAACTACAGCTCATTTGAGCCTTACCTACATATAATGCTTTCTTTCTTCGGGCTGGACTGTCAGCAGTGCTTTGCCAGGTTTGCTCCTGTGATGGCACTGATGGTTCTTCTGGAGCGCTGCATGGCCTACTGCTAAGAGAAGCACTCAGTTCTTCAATGTGTTTAGATACTGGGGCACAGTGTATGACTGCTTGTGATTACTGCTTGTAAGTGACACAAAGATATTACTGCAAATATATAACACTGGTTTAAAAAATACTAAGTTGAAGTTTTCTGGTTCAGTAAATCAGTAAACACTATTTCAAATGCTTCAAACAGTGCAAAATATTTTCTTTCTTATACTAATACGCATTTCAAAGGAGAGTTCAAAGGAGGTTAAAATACTCTTAGCTTTTTAATTATTTAAAAGTTATTTCTTAGTTTATTTAAAAGATGTTCATTACTTTTAAGGGAACACCCTGATATATTTTTAATAAGGACAGAATGTTCTGTAATAGCTACTTTGAATCCCAGTGCTAAGTAAGCCTACCATCAGCAATGAAAATACCTACCACGCACACATACATGCAGAAATACACACACACACACATATATATATCTATGTCCCAGCATTGCAAAAAAATAAAGTATGCAAATTCTGAAATAAACTCTTTAAAACATTTTCATACCAGACATTCTACCTTGACATTCTAGTGGACATTCTACTCTTCCACACATATGAAATCATAACACATCACTGTCTTTTAATCTATTTTATTTTATTTTCATACCTTTAACTTACTATTTTAAATAGGTTTCTGTCTTTAAAAATCTAATTTCTTTTAATCCAATTTTTTATGCTTTTTACTATTACTACATAAAGAAATGCACAAATATATTTGTACATAATTTATGTTTCAATAAGCATATCCCAATGAGCAGCAATTTAGTCATAAAGTACCAAGCCAGCTCTACTTAGATGACAATAATGTTTCATGAATTCTCTAGATCAGAGGGAGCAACTTTACCATGTATTAGAGTTAAAAAAAAAAAAAAATTCCCCTCTTTGCTTTAATTATTTGTTATATGTTGAGACTATTGGTATATTCGAGATAGTTTTGTTTCAGGCAACAGAGTATTAGTACACTTTTCCAGACTTTTCTTTTCCATTACTTTGGCTGTTAAGAAAACCCCAAAATAAGAAAGAAACAACCTTTCTTTTAAAAAGAGAAGATCAGAGGTTAAAAATGCAAGACAGTGAAAAAGGAGAAATGTAGCAGATAGTTCCCATCTATTATTAACATAATAACAGCATGAGGACATACTTATTCTCTGGATAATTTTCTTCATTATAAGAATTCATCATCAGACTTTTCTCATGAAAGGTCTTCACTTTCTCTAGATCTTGCTCTCCTTGATCAATTTCTCTTTTCAAAAGATGTATGTCTTTATTCTAACACAAAGAAAATAAAATGTTTCAGTACTTATTCAGTACTAATTACTCCTAAATATGTTTCATTTCTGAACTGAAACTATGCAAGTTCTGATAATAATTCTGAATAATGACTCAGGACAACTTCCAAATTTTGTATACTTTTTCTGATAGTCTCTTGTGCTTGGCATTATAGCCTTCCAAATCATTCTTCCTCTCTAGGAAAATGACAAGCATTCCCTACCTAGCCAGTTACCCCTTGTGATATGAACAGCTGTATTTCTGAATAAGGTAATGAGGCCAGCAGCTCCACTCATTTCAAGAAAGCAAGAAAATCAAAAAGCAAATAAATAAAATACAATACAAGATATGTACGTTATAAGTGGTGGCCTGTCACCATTCTGCAGATCTTGGCTGTATCACATACTGTCCCACAGAAGCAAAAAACATACTCTTCAAGTGAACATTGGAACTGACTAGGAATCATTTGAACTGGAGGAGGAAACAGGAAGGAAATTCCAACCATGATCCCTTTACAGCTCCCACAAGGCCACAGGCTCCCATCTCCATGTCTGGAGATGTACAACACAGACTCTGGCCTTCATTTTTCCAATATGAGCTGCATCACACAGTCCACACCAGCAGAATCACTGAAATTGCCCAGTACACTGCTATTTTTCAAGAGCTGGATTATTTTCACATGCTCCTTCCAACTGGTGTCTGCAAAGTTCAAATTTCCTGCTACTGTCTTGTTCCTGCTTGTTCTCATGGTTCCACTACCACCATTTCTGTAATCAATACAATCAATTAATTGAATATTATCTATAATTAAAAGCAAGAATATGTTTCTGTTAGTCTATTCAGAAATTTCCTGTTGGGGATTGTTGAGCTGCTTAATCACACTTGATGGATGACTGCTATTCTAGTCATTTTACTCCCTATGGATCTCTCCCCAGCAGCTACTCTTGAAAAAACTTGTAACAAAATCCATAGAATCACTCATTATCATTCAAGTTCAGCTCTGCATTCTCTTATTTATTAATAGGATGCAAACCACATTTTCATTTTAAACACTAACTTATTTCTGAAACAGCAGAGATCACGTATTTCTTCCAGAGCTGATTTGATCTACATGTACTTTTAGGTTTCAGTTTTCAGGGGTGGCAGGGGAAGGTCAGGGGAGAGAAAATGTGTTTGCAACAATAGCACTACAAATGTACTTTGCATTACATTTGGGCTTTTTTGCTGTGGTCTGGAAAAATTTCACAAACAAAAAAAATAATATCATTGCTTTCATATCCCTTTAAATCTGACTAGGATTAACCGTCTTTTTTTTTTTTAGTAATCTGTTGTAATATGAAATCACAATAATGCAAGTCATGTGGCTCCTCCAAGTAGCATGAAGCAGCAAATATATTTCTTTTCAGATACTCACAACAATAAACTCTGGAGAATCAGGATCAGTCAAGTAAATGTTGTAATAATGAAACCGTCCCTCTGTTTTAGTTGATAGTTCATACAAAAATTTATTGGCTTCTATATCATCACAGTTGAAGGATACAGTATGGATGGGAATTTTACAGTGAAATTGGACTTCAGCCAAAATTATTTGCGGGGGCTGAAAATAAAAAAAAACCTTAGTTTAAAAATGTGGCATCTACAAACATATTTATCAAAACAAGGAAAATTTGTAAGAATTTAATCAGTCATTCTGTTGCTCAAGAGACTGACTTAGATCAGTTAAAAGCATCCACTTTATATGGATTGTTATTTCAATCATAAATTAGCAAAATGAGCTAATTTTAAATGGATTTTGAAAGACTGATAAATGCATTAAGGTCCATGATGCAAATTGTAATATAAGCAGCACTCTTTGTTTCTGAAGTTTTAAAAGAAATTAATAGCTTTAGAGGAAATTAAACTACTACATTAGTGTTTAGTATCACTGGATATATATAAAAATATTTTTGGAAGGATATGAGTGCAGGTCTTTTTAAGAAAATAAATCAGTTCAAAGAAAAGTTGATTCAATACCAGGACACAAAGAAGAGGCTGAGAAAATAGGAAAGCTTGCTTCCTCCTACCACAAAGAAATAAAAATCAGGTGAAGAAGTAGACCTATCACTAAAAATGCTGAAAGATCTAGTAGAAAAAATTACTGACTCAATTCTCTAAATTTTGGTAACACTTCACTTGTTTAAAATACTCAAAGACCTTGACAAGTTAAGCAATAGAATTGTTGTGTTGGTTGCACTTTAACAGTTAAAAGCAATATTGGCCATTTCCTTTTTTAACTGTTAAGAAGGTATAACATAAATCATAAAAGACATTATTAACCAGGTAAAAAGAAATTACTTATTCACCAATTTTGAACATAATAAAAATATTAAAGATAACAATATGAGTAAGTGTACATTAAGTCAAATTATTCTTTGGTAAAATATTAATGTATGCTCTTAGCTAGTGAAACAATGCCAATAAACATCCAAGAGACTCCACAAGATTCAGCACTGCAGGCATGACATCCATCTCATAATTCCAACTTCTGACACCACTTTTCTGCATTTTCTGTTTTCTCATTTTAGAAATACCTGGTCAGGCCTCCCATCAGTCAAGAGATAAATAGCCTGAGTGTCAGTATCACCAAGAGCAATCTGGAGAGCTTTGAGTGTATTTGTGGAACTTCCAACCTAGGAAACCAAAGAGAAAAAGACAAAGAAACAGCTATAAATACTGACAGCTCTTTGCCTCTGTTCTTAAATTCATAATGACAATGCACTGATTCAAGGGATAATACGGAACCAAAATGGCTTATAAAATGGTCAAAACATTTATGTCATGTAGCTAGAAAAAGCTAAGCAAGTGTCAAAGTAACATAAATTGGTACCAGATTGGTATTCAGTGCTTATGCAAACACACATAAGCAAAATGCTGGCAGCAGAAATCTGAGCTGTACAAGCAAAAGCAATCACTAAATGACTAAACAGATAGGAAGACATAAGATAAAAGATATATTCTCTTTATTTTTCCCACTGATGCTCCTGTTCGCCAACTCATCACACTCCTTTGAAATGAGTATTTTACTTAACCAAACAGTTCAAAAGTTGCACAAAGAGTTGCACAAGTTTATGTCTCAAAAACTGGTAAAGGAGTTCTTGGTTTTCCAAACATATATTTCCAAACATCTCTCCTATCTACCCCCTTGGCACATTAATGTAAATATCATTTATATTTCAGCACAAAAAAAACCAGCTATAGCAACAAAACATGCCCAGAAAACTAATACTGTGCTCACTACAAATTTCCATTGGAGTAATACCAGCACTTTTCCTGTGCCATTCACATATTTAGTGAGCGTGATCTATCTTTCTTCTTTTTATACTAAACTCAATGAAATGCATTTCATGGCTTAGGAACCTAAAACCTAGGTTTTGTATCTTCAAACATCCACATTTCAAACATTGCATACAAAATCTTCCAAACGAAGGCTACATGTAAGGTTTTACCAGTATGGAAAACTATTTCATCAAGTCTTAGTCTTAATGGAACCAAAGCAAAACCTCTAAAAATATAAGAGTCTGTTTTGTGCTTGTATGACACCTGAGTACTGCTCTGGAGGGCAGCGAGGATTGTAGTGGTGCAAGAAGAGACTCAGGATTTATGCATTATTATACATAATATATATAATAATTATATATAATGCAGTACAGGAGATAAATATAAATCTCTAACATTGACCCATACATGCAAAAATATGTTAAGAGATAGCATTATTTCTTCAGTCCTATTAATTGTGTTAGAACTTCTAGTCCTTCCCACCAGCAATCAGTTCTATTAAAAAGGGCAAAGGAAATCAGGTGAAATGGAACAGGAGGTAGACTCTGAGAGTTACTCTGTATGGCTGCATAAGAGTGCATGGGTCAGGCAACACAATAGCTCATCTACTTTATAATCTTATCTTTGAACTCACAAGCAATCCTTACCAGTACCCACTCATAAGAAATAACCAGCCATTTTCTTTCTGTTAAATTTATCTAATACTCCTGATGTTTTAGTAAGCATTATAAAGTTTTAGACACATCTCTCATTATCATGTGTGAATTGCCATCCTGACTCTTTTTGATAATAGTTTTGAACTGGTATGAAACAAAACAGCTTCTTCCACTTCTTTTCACACATGGGAACATAGGGTGGATGCTGATGATGTGCAGAAAATAACCATGTGCCATAAGGAAAAAGCTGTTCATTTTAGGTTTCTCAATTGCTACTGTTACAAACGAACACCAGTTTTATCAGTGTTTAAACAATGATGACATATTTTCAACTATACAGCATTACTACCACTAAAATTTTAAATGTTATCACATCTAAAGGATTTCTAAGAAGCAGTTAGTTACTGTTTATAGCTCAGCTTCCTTATTCATAATCCTGGGACCAAAGAGCATAAAATGGGATCAAAGGATCTACTCTGATTAATATTCCAGAGCAATCCTTTGTTCATTTCAGCTTCACTGTAAAGCTTTTTGATCTCAGATTTACGCCTGCAATGCTTAAAAGAGGCCAAAAGGTCAGCAGCAGATGTCATCCCTGAAAGAAAGTAGACTGTTTTTGTGCCATTTCCTATTCCATTTCAGATATCTAGATTTGAACTTAGAATGAAATTTATAATCAAAAATTCACAATTTTATGAATAATGATGGAAAAGGCCATTCATAAATGCATATACAAGATGGTAACAAAATATGGTAGTTCAAAGTACTATTGAACGTTCATGATGCTGTACAGCATACATGGCTTAAACAGAGCCAAGTTTACAAGTCTTAGGGAAGGCAGCAAAATGAGGCTAAATAAGCTCAGTTACAAGTGTTCAGCTACTCAGGGAAGACACACTAATACTTCTTTTCCTCTCTGTGTTGGTCTAATATTTTCTGAGAATACCAAGTTACTGATCTTGCTTTGTAGTCTCAGACGTATTATGTAGCTTCTCCAATTCCCTCATCCCCAGGAATTTCATATTAAGTCTGAGGAAGAGCTGTCATAATGCTGAGGAGTGTTATTACATGAACATGGGGTTTTGTACTAGAAAACATAATGTGGGATGTATCTATACCATGTCATGACTGATTTCCAGTCCCATGCTCATAACATTTCTGTCCACATTTTACACATTAAGTGGTCCTGAAGCTGCTGATAGTTACAATCTGGTGGATGACCGTGGCTGACTACAAGCAGTTCTGCTCTGTTTCAGGGAAAAATCCTCAGATTTTGGCCACTGTCAGAGAAAGAATACTGGGTATATAGACAGATGTTTGTTCTCATGTTTCTACAGCACCTAAAGTTAGCTGTCTATCCATCAGAAGGGTCTAGAAATGGTTCTCCAGTTTGCTGGCATTGGTTTCCTGTACCACCTCTGAGCCGTAAGCTTGCCAGCAACACCTGGCAGCAAGAATGCTGCAGCCCTGCAGCAAGAATGACAGATTTGACACAGGGGCTGAGCACTGACACGGTTCCTATGGAATTCAAATCAGCCAATGCTTACATTGTGGCCACTAAACATAGCAGGCTGCAAGTTGAATTATATGACCTTATAAACTGTTGTTGTTGTTTCTTTGGCAGACACACTGTATTCAGATCTACTGAAGTTTACACATCATCTATATTTTCAGTTTACTCAAGTCAAATACTTAGTCTATCCAAAATCATCCCAGCCACACAGAAAGTGGAGAAACCCATACAACTTCGAACAAACATGCTTTGTGATAATTAGCTGCCATATTACCTCAAGCCCTTTTATCCAAAGCCAAGCATCTTGCAAATTTTCCTCATTAACTTCAGTAAGTTTATCTTGCCATGCCACTGCTTGGGCACTAAATTTCACAAAGTTAAATCTCTTCTTGTATCTCAGCTGTTCCTGCAAAAGACAGTAACTGAATTTTACCTACTATTAAAGGAAAGAATACTTGTATCCTGGAATACTGAGTACTAGCAATTGTTTTAATTAATATATAGTTAATTATATAGTTACAATGAAACATTATAAAATATATAATAAAAGTTATGATGTACAGAAAGACATACAAAAACAGAGACAATTATTGCTTGCAACTATTAAGAGTGCTTGAAATCCCAAAATAAGTCTCCATATAATTACACTTCTCAAACAATTTGAACAGCAAATGTCTAGGAGGGCATGAAAGAGAGAGATGAAACTGGGTAAGATCAGTGGTGTAAGAAAGAGATTAACACTGCTTACCAGAGGAAATTGAGATCAGAAAGAAAGTAAGATACCATTTAGAGGAGGAGAATAAGAATCATATAAAGAGCACTGGCAAGGGAACTACGACAGCAGGAGAAAATCAAGAATTTGCTGAAGTTGCTTTTGGACAGAAGTTATAAGTCAGGGAAGATTTGTGCAAGCGAGTAGAAACTTTGGGAGCCTGGAGTCTTTGCTTCCCTTTCAATACAATTTTGGTGCAGCTGCCTGTGAAACCTTCTGGTACAGTATCTAATATATTTCTAGTGCTGATCTGCTTAGAGGACCACAAGAAACACTTGTTCCACAAGGACCACATGTTCTATGACTTGAGCACTTAGCCCAAAAACCTCTCTGTCATTAGTTCTACTAATGATTGCTATCAATGTCAGACTGAATTTTTATTTCAGTTACTTCTCTTAGGACTAAAGAAATTTCAGAATAATCATGTCTCTGAAATATTAATATAAGCTTAGGTGACATCATTGCAGACACCTCAAACTAGGCAAGACAAATCCTGTCTTAGGTGTGTCTCCCAGTACTCACAGCTTTTGAGGTACTTCTGCACTTTGCAAGTGCCTTTGCAAAGTTCTGAGTCACTGTGAGATGCAAGGACCTTCAAAATGTTCTACACCCTCTATTGCAGATGTATGAAAGTGAATCTAGAACACACATTACAAACCACAACAAACCAATGGAATTGGATGATACCGCTTAAAAGTAAAAATTAAAATGCCAAAAGGTGTTTCAGTGCATAGCTTGGTTTTTGGGGGTTTTTTTGTTGTTGTTGTTTCTTTGGTTTTCCTTTTTTTTAGAAGGGACATGGCTTGAGGGATAGAACTACTTAAGCCTTTTTAATTTTTAACATTTCTCTAGCTTTTTTCAAATAGTTGTATAAATGAGAGGAAGATATAAATTCTTAACTGAAAAATGAGCACACAAAGAAAAACCTAAATATTTATATAAAGCTGCTATTTTTAAAAAACAATTTAAAAATAAATAAAAAGTAGAGTAACAACCATCCAGAAAAGATCAGCTTACTCTAAAATGCTCCTCAGCCTTCAGAGTCATCTCTTTATCATACCTGTATGAGCTGAAATACTTTTTCTTTCACTAGTGGCAGCTTGCTGCTCATAGACTGGGATGTGTCAATAAGAATATAGACATCATCTTCAAACACATTCCCAAAAAGCCCTCTGCTTCCTTGTTGAAGCCACTTAATCCTAGGGGAGGGAAAAAAAAAAATCAAAACCTGTTCTGTAACATCTTTGGAGCTCTGTGTATTAGAATCTGAAAGGTAGGATCTTTTTGTCACTGCTGTGCTTCTTATTCTCTTTCCCTAAGCAACTGTTAGTAGTCACTGTCAGAAGCCCTTGATGAATCAGTCCCCAGTCCCTCCATAACATCAAAAGACATTTTTATTTTTTAATCTCAGTAGAAATCTAGAGACAGACAAAAAAAAGACAAAACAATACAGCACCTGTATAAAGTCAGTTATCACGTAGTTAGGGCTGGGAAAACCAACGTGGAAGCAACTATAACTATTGTCCCTGTATCTGTTCTCCAAACTCATCTCAGTAAATCATTTAGGCTTATAGTACTATGCCTCCCTTCTCAGGAAACCACTTGAGAACCTATTCTCCAAGGAACTTAAGGACTTCAAAGACTTAATATAACACAAATGCTTCAATGGTTTGCAGACCTTGAGCCTTAAATACAGACTTAGATTTACATTTTAAACAGGATTGGAGTGTGCCTGCCAGTTAAATACGTGCATACATACTGCTATGCACAAGAACATTTCCTCAGTAATGGCTGCAGGAAGTCCAAACCTGATTTCCCTTGAGAGTCACAAAATACTCATGTACTCTGAAACAGAGACATTTAACATACAGAATATAATGGCCCTGGGGAAAATATTCATCTCCACAAAAGGTTTAAAAAGAAATGATACCATGGACACTTAAGGATCCTATTACATTAGCTACTGATAGCTATTTTGTCATTAGTTATTTCCCCCAGTGTTTGATGAGGTATACCAAGACTTTTTAACATTTAGGTAAACATTCAAACAGCAAGGCCTTAATCTTGACTTGGATTTCAAAAATACATACTCACCAAAACTGCTTATCTCAAATTTTCCATTGAAAGTATGCAAATGTTATCCTAAATACAGTAAGATGAAGATAAACTCGAAGGAACAACAAAACTCTGTTTGACTTACTAAATATAGTCAGGCTGTTATACTTCTGGTAGGGAAGCAGCACTAAAATGAAAAATTCATCAATAAAATGAAAATTTACATCCTGCTTGTTTCAGTGAGACATCTCATTGTCCAAATAAACAAAACAGAGGGCAACATTTATTTTTTCTGTTCTGCAATAGGCTTTCCTTAGACTGCCTATTTTTTACAAAACCTAAGGGTCTATACAGCTGCAGAAATGTAAACTAGGCAGCTAGTTTGAGCAGTGAACTTCTGATCATGTGTATTACTTAGCAGCTCATTCTCTGACCGTGATCTAGACTGTTCTAATTTGTCTGCAACACAGAATTGCAAAAAGGGCAGATAACAACTATCACTATGGGCACAAGCCAAGCTGTGCTTCTCAGTGTTGCAAAGGATCCTAGGTACACAGGATGAGTGTGTACTAACTTCTATTGATGCTTCTTGAAGTTGTCTGCCGTCTTATAGTCCCAATACTTTTTGGCAATTTTAGCAGTAATTAAAAAACGTGCAGACTGACTTTCACATCTGTGTTTCAGAATGAGAACAAAAGATGAAAGCCTTCATCAGTTTTCTTATAAGGCTACTAAGAAATCCTACATACAAGAATCTGATTTAAAATAGACTTCTGGCTTAGTTGCTGCTGCTGTCAGTTTACCAACCACTTCAACTTATTATGACAGTAAATGACAAAGTTTTCAATGCTCATGTAAAATAATCAAACTGATTTTATGTGACAGAACACTAACCTTCCTTCCACTTGTCTGAGAGCTGTCGTCATCTTCTCTTTGTACTGCTTATACTTTTCTGTAGTAACATATACATGAACTACAGATCCATCTTTCCAGAGGGTATGTACAAACTTGTCACAGTATCTCGCATGAATTAACTTCCTCTTTGTCTCCTACAACCAAGAAAAACACATTTCATGCTCCAAAATATATTATTTTGCAGTGCCTTTAATATTTGAGGAACAAACTTCAAAGGTCCATGCTTGCTGCACATGAACGGGAGCAGAAAGGTGGTCACAAAATTTGCTCCTAGCAAGAGTCAATAGAAACTGGTTTTTTTCTTGCAGCTAGCAAAAACCAGAAGCTCATCAAACAGTGCAATGGTTGACAAAGGAAAGCAAAGCAAAGCTTGACAAAAACAAATAGAAGACAAATTAATACAAATTTTCTTAAGGACCCGCAAGACACTGCAGCAGCTGAAACTAACAGATCCTCCAAAGATGACAAGAAATCTTTGCCCCACCCCACAGAAATACAAAGAAAACCAAGGCATTGCTTATAGCCAGTCCTGATTCTTCCTTTTAGATTATATGTGAACCAGCAAGGAGTCCTTAAAGCAGTCATTCTCAAATAGCACTTCAAGACATTATTTTTCTTTGTCTCAGTAATTAATAATCTGATTTGAACAAAAACTACAAAACAACAAGGCCATACACTACATCATCAATTCATCCATTAACCAAGTTTTCAAGCTTTAGAAGAAAAAACAAACAACTCACAGCATCAGTTTGTGAAGATTCATCCTCTGGTTTAGTTTTTATGTCAACAGTCCCATCTACATGGCGAAAAATACAATCAGCAAGTGCATCGTACAATGTGAGCTTCTGAGCTTTCAAGCCATACTTCTGCAACCACTTCTCAGAAGTCAAATATTTGTCAGTTGTATGTTTTGGTAATGGATGATCAGCTTTGTTTGCTAATAAAGAAAATAAAACAAAATCTCCTGTATAACATGGTTCATTTTGGATAAGCTATTTCCAAAAACAGACTCTGATACTGGAATCAAAATTTTCAAACTTGTTATGCTTGCTCAAACAGCAATGGAGTGAACAGATATTTCTGAGTGATTTTTAATCGTCTCTGCTTTGGCTGTGGGGCTTTTTCTTATCAGAAAACTCATTGTAATGAATTCCTTTGTAACTGGGGAAAAAACTTACCAGAAAACAGGGAGCAAAGACAATAAATAGTGAGAAGATCATATAACCGGAATATTTTTAGTTGAATTGCAAAATGCCAGAAAGTATTCCTGAATAAGATGTCAAACTTCAAGGAGAATAATTTGAGAAAATGAAGCAATGGAAGATATAATTGAAAATACAATCAAGACCATTGGTTAACATTAATCTTTTTAGAGATGGCTGTTTAAAGTAAAAGGCAAAGTACAATGTCATATTGTCTTATAAATTTGCCAAGGATTATCTTAAGGTAGAGCACTGCACGTCTCTGGAGACCAGTATAGTATACAGATAATACAGATAAAATAATAGGATACAGGACTCTCCACTCACTCATCACTATCTCAGTAAACCACACCTAAACCAAATGACCAGGCGGTGGGTCTCATAGCAGGTTGAATTTATTTCATTACACTTTGATTTTGGTGGACCAAGGTGGTCTGAATGTCTATTCAGTTTAGAAGCAGCTACAGTGACTGCAGTAGTGAGATCCTGAGCCTGTAAATAAACCTGTGGAGGCATCTACTGCCCTTACACACACAGCTCAGCCAACATAAGGGCAAGTGCACAGTCAGAGCCTGTTCATGTGGAAACATTTGCTTTATGATTGCTTTGGTCCTTAGAACAAGTTCCACAAATGTGCTCACACAATTTTGAAAAGAAAATTGTTGTTTCCTTCTTCCACATGCTTTATGTAGAGACTTTTTTGCCGCAAAGCATTTTAAACAGATCAGGAAGGCAAAACCGGGAAGAAATGCATGCAAACTGAAAGGCTATAGTCTGGATCAATGGGCAATAGCCAAATAATGCCGAAGAACTGAAAAAATATATCACACTGTAATTTCATTTCTTTTAATTTATTTATGAAGTGATTATGTATCAAGGCAAACACTAAAGGAACATTAAAGCTATGCAGTCAGGAATACATAAACAAACATTGACACTAGGGCTGTCCTTGCAGTTTTGTTGTGGTCTCTTTGTTCACATGCATTACAGAAGAGATGCTTAACTTCATATGGAAAGTCCTCCTAATTCAGAAGATGCTCTTATCAGTGTAACAAACCATATCATGCCTTCACAGATGAAAAAGCCTCTAGATTTAACTAGAGTTATGTTATGGACAGAAATTCAAACACAGTACAGCCAGATAAAGTTCCCAGCCTCAAATCTTCATCATCACTACTTCAGTCACACAAGTCAATACAGTTCAAGTTCCTGACCAACTGATTTTACAAAGCATTCCTCAGCACATGATCCAGAAAAGGCCATCTGGCCCCAGTCTCCATCTAGACAAAGCAAAAACAACTGCAAAAACAGTACAAGGGCCACACAAAATCACCCATGACTCATGCTAATTCAACCTGAATCTTGTATCAACTTACAGAAAAAAGTACCACTGGACACCATGTAAGTATTTTAAAACGAGAACTAATGAAGATAGTAAGCACGGACGATCTTGGCTGTGATCCTGAAAACCCAACCCTTCAATTGCAGTCCAATGCTGAAGCTGCCTAGACTCTACAGACTCCTAAACTTTTAGTATTTAAGTCTTGTCAGTGGGCTCATTCTGCTCCAGAGAATGCCCAGAGCATCTCCATCTTAGCAGGGCTGAGCAGCTTCTCACCACCCCTTGTAAAAGCCTTCCAGAACAGAATGTCAGAAACCAGCTGTGCTTCTGTCTCCAACAGGGTTCAATCCCATCGATGTGCACAGAAAAACATGAGTCATATTCTAGGCCAAACATAATGGTGGGAACTATTGCTTTAATGAAGAAGTGTACGTGTTCCTTCATGTTTCTTAAGACAAGAGTTGTCAGAGTGCTTATTCTGAATTGTTTTCAGACCTCTGCCTTTGATTACAAAAATGCAACCCCACACCACTTCCCTTTAAGGGGAATGAACTAGCTACCAGACTGGAGGCTGTGCCAAGAGGACTGTGATGGGAGAGGGATGAGGTATTTCCCCACCACTGTGTAGAACAAAACTGAAGATTTACTGTTAGGTAGACAGGAAGAGACAGTAGACAGATACTGTTCAGTCAGACAGGAAGAGATCACAAAAAAACCCAAAACAACAAAACCCAAAATAATTTCCCTATCTTAAAATCAAGGTAACTTCTAAACCTAGGCACTGGTCAACTAAAAATGGTGTGTTTCAGCCTGAGCTGTTAAAATTTAGCAAGTTTAAGGCATAGTAAACAGAGATTTGTATTGGAAAGTTTTAAGCAATCCTAAGTTTAGATAACAATTATAGGTGCTACCCTGTATATAGACATTTCTCAGGAAATCATCCCCAAATTGATGTGCAATCAAAACTGTTCACAAAAAGATGTTGATCATTAATATAATGGTAGCTGTCTTGAAAGAAACATAAATGATACCATCTTGAGAAGCAGACTGGTCAGATTCTGATAAAATCTTCTGAACTTGTCTCACTGTACTCCTGGCTTCCTCCAACTCCTTCCAGATCAAAAAGACATCTTCACAGACACCAGCTACTGCAAAAGAAATAATAAACAGAACTTCACATTTTTATGCAATTTCCACATCTTATAGCTCCTCAATCACCACAAAGTCATTGGTATATCTAGATGTTGCCATATAACCTTGTTTTCTTGAGGCCCCATTGCAATGACAAGTGCTATTGTCTGAAAGACTTCAGAAAAGGGCTCAAAGCTGACTCCAGGACATGAGAGGTGCTTAGTATGTTGGAACTAACCTCCAAAGTTGGCCACAGATTGTTTCCGCTGCGGAAGCAAATATATTTTAACTTTCTTGGAAAATAAAGGAAACTCCACAATGAAATTCCCTTGTTGCCCCCTGGACTTCACCGCAAAACCTGGCTTCAAATATTAAACCCAGTTTTGACATTTTAAAGAGAAGACATTCCCTGATGACTAGCTGATGAAATTTTGCAAAAGTTAAGTTTATTTTTATCCCAACAATTCTAAACAGTCATAAACAAATGCTACCAAAAAAACCAAAAAAAACAAAAAAAAAAACCACCAAAGAAACCAAACAAAATCAACCAGCCAAGCAAAAAACCCCAAAACAACAACAAAAAAACCAAACACAAAAAACATCCAAACACTTACTCCCAGGCTATATTGTCAAAAAAACCTGGGAAAATGCAAGGATATAGAGCTGAGACAAGGTTTTCTTGATTTTGACAGATATGTTTTTCTTGATTAAAATAATCAAAATATTTATTTCATAAAGAGAAACTACTCAAATTGAGACACCTTGTATACCTAAGCAGTATGATCACTATTAAAAATGTGTTAAATTAGGTTAGTCTCAGAATTTAAACTGCAGTGTAGGACAATGCAGAGAAACTGTGTGCAGTGTTCCAGTTAAAATACAAAAGAAACCGAATTATCAGCTATCCTAACCACAAATATGGATTACAACCTATTGCACATATATCACAACCTATTAATGAATTGCACATAAAAATGCTGAACAAGGCAAACGATATCTTATCATCCAGGGGTTCACTCAATATACAGTGATGGTTCACTGTATAAACAACATGCAAACTTTTCTACTGAAGTACGCTATCAGTAAGCAAACAAATCTGATCATTTTGTTCTTTGATAAACTTTCTGGAAATAATAATAATAATATGAAAGTTATACAAAGTAACAACACAATTTTAATTGTGAAATGCTTTCAGTTTCCAAGAAATATTTTGAATTGTGTTATGGTACACTGCCATCTCCTGGGACCTTCCTGCATTTCAAAAACATCTATTGCAGCCATTAGGACAAAGATCAACATTTCCTAAATCATGAAAGGCTTTAGTCAGGCAGATCATTTCACAACATAAAACACAAAAGGGACAAAAAAACTCAGTCTGTAATCATTACCAGTTAAACCTAAGAAAGAAAAACTTCAGAAAGAAGTCATTTTTCATTTTATAAGCAATCTCACCCCACAAATGCAAAACATACAAAATCTGAGTATTGGCAAATTTCCAGGATGTGGGGATCTAGAGATTTTCTGATGAATCCTGAGCCACTCAATGTATATATATACATACCTGTGGTCACAGTCAAAACCACAAAACACAAGCATTCACATCACGCATGCACATGTTTTTAAATTTAAGGGTGTTAAGAATGCAATTCCAGTGGCACTGTCTCCAACTAAATGTGGATATCCTCCACAGGCTGTCAATTACTGTCACCCAGATATAATTTTATGAGTATTTTTAATGTAATGTTTGAAAATATTGAAAGAAATATGTATACTTCAACTACCTCTGAAACATTACCAATTATATCACTTTGTTGCTTCATTTCCCCTTAAATTGATGCTATGGACTCATCAGTTTTACAGGATTATTGTTACTGTCCCCATTAAGTTAGATGTGTTGAATTGGTGAGGAGATACTTTTTGTTTATTTATGGTTGCAGCACAGCAAAGTAAAACTGCACGCCCTTTCAAAGCAATTATGCTTAATGTCACTTGCTACACAGGACAAATGCAGGCACCAAGAATTGCACATTGTGAAATTCCAGTTGCTTAGAAAACCTTTTTTCTGGCAATATTTTTTCCTGGATTCAATGGGAGAGAAGCTTGCAAGCAGTGATATCCACAACAGCTTTCTCTCTCTGCACAGGAAGCTCAGCTGCACCTCTATTTCAGCCTCTTTTCCCCTACAGCTAAGGAGGAGTGGAAAAGAAAAACTCTCTAAACTCAACCCCCAAAATCAAAACATACATACACATGCAAGGCATAGTATATTCCAGATGTGGCTCTCAAGTGTGGCCCATCCCTCAAAACACATCGCTGGTAAATGACCAAGAAAGCACAAACCACACTTTGGTTTAAATTCCCTCTACTCACACCTCAGATGGGCCATTTTTTGGGGACTACCAACTGAAGAAATTCACCCCTCCACAGGGTGCAGTTCACAACCACTCCAAGCCCACCATCTCTTGCACATATTCAGGCATCCACATCCCAGGAACAATCTTGTCTTCCAAAATAACTTTATCAAGGGAGAGAAAGGGCCCTCTCTGGTTCCCCCTGTCATGAAGCACTTCCCCAACTGCCCTGGTGGGCAGTGTAACAGGCAGAGCTCTGGGAATCCCCTGGCTCTGATTCAAAAACCACACCTCTGCAATGGCAGGAGGGTGGCCACCAGTCACACAGGAGGGACCCAGCCTGAACACCCTGCTGTCCGTGTCCGGCCTGCGCCAAGCACAGTCAGTTCCCCTTGGCCCTCCCCGCAGCCATCCTGCTCCTGCACAGCACCTCATGCTGGGTAATGCTCCAGGAGTGCCCTGCCTGCAGGTAAAGGCGTTCCTGCTCTGGAGAAGGGAGGCCCTGGAAAAGAGGAAGAGGATGAGGAAGGGTGCGGGAAGAGCCTGCGGCAAGGGGCAGAAGAATTTTGCTGACATCGGCGAATTGAGAAGCAAGATGGTAGATCTAAGAAAAAACACAGACACACTTGCAGATGTACACAGAAACTCATAACTGCCCTCATTTCCATTTCCCAGTTATTTAATTGGCAGACAATCTCAAAAGAAGCAGCTTCTCCACACGTACCTCCCTGCAAACAAACCTATCCAGTTTGACAAGTCACTGTAACTTACTTGATTTCCATATTGCTAATAAAAAAGCCTATAGTTAAAAAAAAAAAGCCTACAAAATAGCTACAATATCTATGAAACAGAAAGCAAATACCAATACAAAAGCAAATCATGGAAAACAAGCATTTCTTACTTGTCTGACTGTCAGACTGTGGAAGCAAGGAAATCCAAATATAATGGAATAAGATCTATTTGAAGATGAATTTGCTCGCAAGAGAAGATGGGGAAATTGATTTTCATCACTGCCAGTCCCTTTCTCAACCTCCACGTGGCAGCAGAGCACAGCAATATACCCTCAAGCACTGATTTTTAAAATCTCCACTTAGAGAAGGATAAATGAAGGCACAAAGGAGCATAATAGGGTAGTCCACAGCTTTCACCTGCGTACCTGCCAGGTCAAACAGCATTGAAACTCACTGCAGCCCAACCCTCCCCCTTTCCCTCTTGGCAAATGGACAAAGCAAATGAACTTTGTATCCCATGTGGTATCACAGAGCCACTGTCTGCATCATTCTCTACACATTAGCAAAGAGATTTGCCAGGCCAAGGTTAGGCTGTGAGACTAGACAACATACATGCAAGAAAAAAGCAGAGGCAATGATTTTTACTACAGCTTCCAGGTAAAGCAGCTACTCTTCAGTCATTATCCTGGCTCTCCAAAGGGAGGGTTCTACTTTTCCCATGTCAGTATACATAAACAATGCGGAGTTCATTGACTTCAATGTCATAGAGGGGAATGACACTCTTATGCTTCCTTTTTTTACACACAACAACCTGAAATTTTCCCTGTAACTATCAGGTAAATGTGAAAAATCAAGCAAACCTAAGAACAGAGCCTTACAATGTTCACAAGGTCAAACACTTCCCCGTTTGGATTTATCACATCAGTAAAATCCTGATTTCAGTCCATTTGCATTTTCTCTACACATGCCAGCTCATCTATTTTACCACAGAGAAACCACTACACAGAGATTTACTGTTTCTATGTCAGCCACCGAGGACCCTCTATTCATTTCAGGATCTAGTTCAAAGCATCATTGCTTTTCAAGCCCTATGTAGCACTTACCGCTCTGTTACTCCAAGCAGATGACACAAATGTGCCCTTTTTCCAAAAGACATCTTTTCTCCACAGCTTCCACCATTCCTTGCCCTCTATGTCTTCAAGTTCCAACTTAAAAGTCACCTCCTTTCCACTTATAATTTTAACTACGTAACAAGATTGCTTAATTCTACAGCTTTTTGCAGATGAAAAAACTGCACAAAGAATGTAGGCCGAAGTGATAACAGGAAAATGAGTGCTGGATGAGAAGATATTATCACATTGGTGAAATTAGGCTTTATGTAAAAGCATTTCTCTGCCATAAGTAAATCTGAGGCTGCCAGCATAAGGACCTTAATTCTTTAATGACTTACACCTGTTTTGATCTCAAGCACCCACTAAGTGAGTGTAAAAATATTCAAATTTGTCAGTTTCTCACACTTGCTTTCTAAATGACTGCTCAAGATGCAAAATAGGGGAGAATGGAGCTCTTATCTAAAATTTTAAATAGTTCACTTCTGACTTGTTTTGGTTAAGCAGATGAAAAGGAGTGAACATGAAGATATCCCATATTTGCAAAATGCTGATATTCAGTGGATACCCAGAAACTATCAGATGTCCTTAAAACAGCTTTTCCAGTCCATAAAATATGGTTATGAGTTTTAGTTTCCAGCTGTTACTTTTGTGGTGCAAAAAGGAACGTAATCAAAATATTCCTGTGTCTCCCTTTATTTTCTAAAAACACCACATTTGCAAGATTAAATCTCTGGTTCATTCTCTATTTATTTCCTTGTGTAGTTTATGCCATACATCCAAGAACCAGTTTCAGAGCCCATTTGCGAGTAATCGGCACTTTTATTTTTATTGCCTTATTATTACACCCTTGAAGGAGTCTCTGAAACAAGAGAAATCAGACACAGATCAGAATAACGTCTTCAATGTGTTTTCTTTTCTGAAAGGACTTCAGATTCTGCATATGACTGAAACGCTCCAATTGGCTGCCAGTGATGTCATGACTGTGCTTGTAATACCCAGTAAATGCAGAAAGCTAATTGTGTTCCTTTTTAATGTGTAAATTCTACTCCATAATAGCAATAAGACACAACAGACAATGCACTTCAAGGGGATTACTGCCCTTTTGAGCGATTAAAGCTATTCAGCTTTCAGCTTTAGAAACAGTGGTGAGGAAGTAATTTCAGTCATATAGGAGCTCTAGGCTCATCTATTGAAACAGGCTGACTGCCCCAGGGGAAGAGGGAGCCAGCTCCCCCCATGCACACCCCCAAATATGGTACTGCAAGAAAGCACTCATGATAGACTGAAGGCAGTCATTATACTGCTCTGCATTAGTATGAAACGATAGTGTTTTGAAGCAGACTCTGCTGTCTGTTTCTAAACTCTGCATGGGTGAAGCTTGAGTGTCCCTTCACAAAGCAAAAAAGCAGGTGATAACTCACTCCTTTATTTCTGGTCCCCCCAGCAGTTCTTTCTCTTGGTACTGTTATAATCATGGTCCTAGTGAAGGAGAGGTTAGTACACAAGAAACTTGATTACAACCCAAATACGGGCCAGTTAGTCCAAGACTGACAAAAAGCCGTACGTGAGCCACCAAATCCACCTTATGCCATACATTGCCATACATTCCCTAACAGTGAGAAGAGTATAACACTGTTCTACCTTTGGGACAACATTAATGCCCCCAGCATAATAGGAGTGGGGAAGTGGAAAGGTGTTGAGCCATTAGACTAAAGAGGTCTTATGATTCCTGATGTCTTAAAGAAATTTTTTTTAACTCACTTGCTGAGAAAGACATTAGATTTGACACACAAAGCCTCACTTCATATCACAAGCCAGTCTCCCCCCAGCCTGTCTGAAACCACAGTCCAGTCCCACTGAACACTTACCCAGAGGAAGTAGCACTGTGACTAATAAGAAACACACTGAGCTTTCTGCCCAGCTCCACCCACCAGTGAAAATGTTTATTTTGGTTGTTTCCTCCTGGTATTTTTTCTATCAATCCTCCCACCATCACTTTGCACTGCCTTCTCTACGGTCACTTTACTGTGCTTTTTGCCTGTCTTTGTAAAAAATTCCTGGGAGAAACAAGTAAACCTCATGTTGATTTAATCCCCTTATATCGCATATGAACTTGGCCTATATTGATGTAGCTGTTGTATTATATGGTCTGCCACACTATTCCTCTTCCTTTCTACCATTTCTCTATACATTTCCGCAAGGTCACTGGTACACAAGTACTATTCTTCATATTCCTAAATAAATTATCTTCTTCTCCCTTTTTTTCAGTTCTCTTTCATTCTCACATGCACATCCTCTACTCTCTTCATTTTTCTCTTTTCCTTGCCCTCTCCCTCCCACACAGAGAATTTCCATTAGACCTCACCCCACCCACACCTACAGGCTTTTTTTGATTTCACACTCATCAAGTTCTTATACTACAATTCTATTCTGACATCTTGCAGATAATATCAGTATAATTTTGGGGTTTATATTGTCTACCTAGTGGCATTCGCCCTTTCACTTTTCTGGAGTTCAGGGCAATTAACATTTTTCCATCCTCTTCATATTTTAGTGCAGGTCCAGTAGCATCTCTACAGTCACTCTTCTCAGCAAAAGCATGGAATCTGTAATACAAAATGAGTTTCCACCAGTACACAAACTACAAAAATACTTCTCTAATTTTAAGTAGATGTTTTTCACACATACAACTTCAGAATTATATCTAAAGCTTCAACTACAATAACATTATTAATAATACCAAAATTTTTATATACATTCATATACTTTCTGGAGTCTTCCCATGTAGAGTATAATTTTGTTTTGGTATCACTTACTCCAAGGCACCTTATTCTTCAATTTCCTGGAAATCTATTTTAATTAATGCTTTTAACAGGCTGAGCAGGCATGTAATTTGAGATGTCTGAGATGACACTAACACCTTTTCAACAGATTATCCTCCCAGTTGAAAGCCTAACAGGAACATTTATTTCATTATCGACATACAAATCAGGATGACAAGCAGACTTCATTTATCCTCATTGTCAAAACAGAGAAGCGTTCAGAGCAGGAAAAAGATGCATTTCTAAAACAAAACTACACTAGAAACAGGTTCAAGCCATGAAAAGCCCATGAACTTAGCTGTTCCTGTGGGAAAGCTGATTTAAACTTATAGACAGTTATTGGGCAAATATCCACCAGCAAGTTATTAACTGGCCCTGTAAGTCTCTGCACAAAAGCTAGACTGATGTAAAAAGACAACAGCGAGAATCGTATCAAACAAAACAATTCCTCTCAGCTCCCTGCCACAACCCTTTTTGCCTCTGTCTCTACCATACAAGAAACATTCACTTTCCTTTAATAAAGAAGGTAAAAACACTGCCAAAAGAAAATTAGGGATAGTGACTGGCAATGTACCTGGTAGCATAGAGGTACCATGGTTCTAAATGACCACAATCATTTTAAATACACGTCAGACCAGAGCAAACATAACACTTTCCCACAGTCTTGTTTTTGGCAGACGCTCTCATCTCCTAAAAGCTATTTCTAAACACAGATGGCTACAAAAGAGCTAAGCAGCTGCCATCTTACCAATTGCTCTGCTGTCATTTGGGAGATTTCTACTGTTGGAGGTCTTCCCAACTCTTGCACAAACAACAGTGAAATAGAAAGAGCTAGCAGCCATTTCACAAGTCTGTAACTGTACAGTGACTTCTGTTAAGCAGACAAACACCTACTGACTCCTACTGCTTTCCGGCTGTTCAGCATGAGTTTGGTATTGTGGATTTTCTATTTGTTCATTCATTTTCTTTATTTTGATAATAGAATCAAGATTTAAGTCATCTTATCCCTTTCTACTGAAGGCTGATTATCACCACATGGCTGATACCCAGGAAAAAGTAGTCAACAAGCCATGTGGAATATATCAATTTCCACCAACCATACCAAAACAATGCTGGAGAGCATGGTACAGAACTGCTTCTCCATACAACCAGGCCTGAAGAACAACACCCCAGCAATTTTCTGTTATTCCACGAGCTGCTCACTTAGGACAGGCATTTCCCTTTCAGTACATGTCTCTATGGCACTTGATCCAACAAAACTCTAGATCATTTTCTGGCACTTGTAGATACTATAATGTAAAAAGCAACACAACAGAAACTTATTTCAGTTTATATTGTGACCATTTCCCCTGAACAATTTTCCAGACTTCAAGAGAGAGGCAGATGACAGACAATTTAAGGTATAAAAATGGAATGGCCTTTCTGCAAGCCAGTGAGAACATATGTGGAAAAAAGTTGGTCTGTTTAAGTAGGGCCTGCATTCTAGTCATATCACTTAATACTATTTCCTCATCCCCTGATCACTTACTGAACTGATTTGTCTCATTTTCCTCATGGATTATATTCAGGTATGTCCCAATACCATTCCTATCAGCAAAGCACTTCATGAGTACTGAAATCTTTACTGTTCTTCTTTGTCATACCTGCCAGAGGCCAAGCGGCTCAACTCCTTCAGAAAAATAATAGTTTCATCTTCCCTGGCATTGAAAGACACTGTGTTGACTGGACAGGGGCCATCTGAAACCTTCTCAAGGAGTAGCTGCTTCGTGTCCACTCGAACATCACCCACAGCAAAGTAATAAACAGCTTCAACCTGTCATTAAACAGAAAAGAAAAAAAAAAGGTAATTGGAAGGCATTGTTTTACATCAATGTCTGATACTTATTCAAGCACTATCCTGTGCTCAATATTGGTAGGAAAATTTGGTAAAACTGACACATTACTTAGGCTATAATATATGGTTCTCCCTCTCTTTTATGCGAGTAATTCAAAGGAAGGCCATACAAGATTTCCTCAAGTGAGAAAACAATCTGTCCCTCAGTCCCTGAGTCTGATTCTGCCCAATGCAAGCCTCTTTCCACAGAAGTTAACTGAAGCCAAAGAGAGGTGTAAGGAAGGACAACTGCATTATTAGTCAGGAAAAGGCTCTGTGCCATATGCCACTTTTATCAAGAGACATGCTATGTTGGTGCCTTGCCAGGGCTGAAAATCTGTAGGAATTTTTATACCAGACACAGTTTTACTGGCAGCATGTATTCTGAGGTTAGGAAAGATGCCAGTCAAGGGAGGCGCTTCTCCCACTCTGCTCTGCACTGGTGCAACCTCACCTTGAATATTGTCTGCAGTTTTGGACACCGCAATATAAGAAAGACACTAAACTACTGGAGAGCGTCCAAAAGAGAGCAGCAAAAATGGGCCTCGAGGGGAAGCCATATGTGCGTCTGAGGTCACTTGGTCTGTTCAGCCTGGAGAAGACTAAGGGGAGACCTCATTGCAGTCTACAACTCCCTCCTAAGGATCTCTTTGTGGTGACCAGTGACAGGACCCAAGCGAATGGCCTGAAGCTGTGTAAGGGAAGGTTTAAGTCAGCTAGTAGAAAAATTTTTTACACAGAGGGTGGTTGGGCACTGGAACAGGCTCCCCAGGGAAGTGGTCACAGCACCAGCCTGACAGAGTTCAAGAAGCATTAGGGAAACACTCTCATGCACATGGTATGATTCTTGGGGAATGTCCTGTGCAGGACCAGGAGATGGGTTCGATGATCCTGTGGTTCCTTTCCAACTTAACACATTCTGTGATTCTGTGATTATTAGAATGCTACTGCTGGTATTCATAGATAATTTGCATTTTTTATACTTCCCAAGGCAGAGGGAGCTTGGCAGGTTTACTATAACCACACACTTATATTCTGAAAATGTTATTCCAAGAAGAGAGAGAAGCTGAAAAAATGTCCTTTAGTTATTGCTCAAATATTACATTATGAAGGATTTTATGTTACCTGCACTTATCCACGTAACAATCCTCATGGAGAGTATGTTTCTTGAATTTTCACCATCATTAAAAACAAATGTAACAACAGCTATCCCATGATGACTTTCAAGACAGTACATACAGTATATCAGTCCTATAGCTTGGTACATACCAGCTGATAAATACCTGATAAATAGTTGTTTAACTGAAAAAATACACTTGAATACACCCACCTCTGTGCTCAGTACGGACAGGATCATCCTGGAAACTATGCTAAGGCACATGAAAAATAGGAAGCCAACATGGCTTCACTAAGGGCAAACCATGCCTGACAAATTTGATAACCTTCTACAATGGGGTTACTGACCTCATGTACCTGGACTTGTGTCAAGCCTTTGACACTGTTCTGCATGACACCCTTTTCTCTAAATTGGAGAGATGTGTATTTGTGAATGCACCACTCAGTGGATAAGGAATTGACTGGATGTTGCGCTCCAAGAGTTGACGCGAACAGTTAGATGTCCAAGTGGAATGTCCATGGTGTTTCTGAGGGGTCGGTATGGGGACTGGCAGTTTTTAACACCTTTGTTGGTGACATGGGCAGTGGGACCAACTGCATCCTCAGCAAGTTTGCCAACAGCACCAAGCTATGTGGGGGTCTCACACACTGGAGGGAAGGGATGCCACCCAGAGGGACCTGGACAGGTTTGAGGCATGGAACCAAGAGAACCTCATGAAGTACAAGGCCAAGTGCAAGGTCCTGTTCCTGGGTAACAGCAATCCCAAGTTCAGGTACAGGCTGGGTGGAGAATGGATTGAGAGCAGCTCTAAGGAGAAGGACTTGGGGGTGCTGGTTGATGAGAAGTTCAACATGACACAGCAATGTGCACCTGCATTGCAGAAATCCAACCATATCCAAGGCTGCAACAAAATCAGCATGACCAGCAGGTCAAGGGAGGTGAGTCTGCCCCTCTACTCTACACCCATGAGACCCTTCCTGGAGCACTGTGTCCAGCTCTGGGACTCCCAACATAAGAAGGCACGGACTTGCTGGAACGAGTCCAGAGGAGAGCCACAAAGATGACCACAGGTCTGGAGCATCCTTCTTATGAAGACAGGCTGAGATAGTTTGGGCTGTTCAGCCAGAGAACAGAAGGCTCTGGGAAGACGTTATAGCACATTCCAGGACCTAAAAGGGCCTACATGAAAGCTGGAGAGGGACTTTTCACAAGGACAAGGGAGAATGGCATTAAACTGAAGGATGGCAGATTTACATTAGATGCAAGGAAGAAATTCTTCACTATGAATGTGGCAAGGCACTGGGAACAACTGTCCAGAAAAGCTAGGAATGCCCCATCCCAGAAAGTATTCAAGGCCAGGTTAAATGGAGCTTTGAGCTACCTGGCCTAGTGAAACGTGTCCATGCCCATAGTAGGGGTGTTGGAACTTAATCGTCTTTAAGGTCCCTTCCAACCCAAACCATACTGTGACTCTATGATTGTATGAATACGACAAGGAATCCCAGGATGTGCACCACAAAAGCGAACTGTTTGAGTCTGGGATGGCACTGAGGAAACATCTCTGCACTCACATAATTTCATGCAGTACTAAAGCAAATTCAGTATCACCTCCAAGTGTGCTCATGCATTTCCACTACTGCCTTTGATACTGATTTGTATTCCAGCTCCCTGAGTCAACAGACCAGCACATGAACGCCTTTAGTCCAGTTTGTTCTCAAAGCCTCCAGATTGTAGGATCCCTGTACCACCCCATATCATAAACTTATTGATACAAACTGACATGGATTTCTGCATTTCAAGCTTCCTCCCTCATCTACCTTTTGGCACCTTCCTCAACTCTGGAAGATGTCTCTCCCAAGCAGCAACCCAATTTTGGGCTGTATCAGACAAACTAACAAAGCAGCACGTTGCCATCTTGAACTTCTCTTCGATCTTGCAGAGGGATGAGACACTCCACATGGGAGGCAGGGGCCATAGTTACAGACTCCACTTACGTGGGAGCAAGCAGGTTTGTGGTTGACCGGGTGTCCTAGCATCACTGATAATTCTAGACAAATACTAAGGGTTAAGAGAAAAATGAATGCATTTTATTAAAGTGCAAGATTAACAAAATACTTATTAGCTTTAGAGAACGGTACACAGAAACAAAAAGAATGAACTCTTGCACCTATCTGTGTTTTAGTTTTAGTTTTACAAAGTTCCCTGTCTGCCTCCGGCAGCTAAAAAGCTATCTGAGCCTGCTCACAGATCTCCCAGGTCAGACCCAGTCCTTGGACAACACCATGCTCCTACTGCTTTTGCTGAAGAGGCTCCTCTCCCAGAGGAATGCATGCATATTGCACAACCATTTTTCCCTGTGTTCCTTCAGATTCATATCTTCTCCCCCTCCATTCTAAGACTGCCATTAATTCATAAGCCTGATATTCAACAAGAATAGAATTTTTCTCACTTTCTCCAAGGGATTTACTGCCTGCCTCTGCAACTTCTAAAATGCTGACATTTATTGGTTATGGCTGATACAGAACCAACCCAAGGAAAATTTTTTTTAAAATTGTGAACCACAGATAATTCACTCTACTTTACTACAAACCCATGCCACAAAGGAAATGTTCTTGATCGATTAGTAGGGAGAGGTTAAAACCTTTCAATCAAGTCCTTCATATTTTGAAAATTTTAATTTATACATTGAAACAAGCAAAGAAACTTCATACAAGAACAGAAAGGAGAACAACATGAACAGTCCCTCACAGTCTTGATCTTGGTGGGGAGGTGTTTTGGATGAGTGATCCAAGCTTTATAGAGTGGCACCTGTACAGAACTGCAGGTTAGACACTGTGGATGCATTTGTGGCAACATTACAGCAGAGCGATTGTGAGCTTGGGATTGACAGGTCATAAGAAAGGTAATCTACGGAGTCATCACACACAGGAAGAAAAGCCCAGCAAAAGGAATGACAAGAAGAGACATGCCTAGGGCGAGAAAAAAAGAAAAGAGCTATTGTTTTGGAGCAACTTCTGTGGATGAAGCAGTTCTTAGGAATGAGTTATTTATGACTGCTCAGTAAGTAGACAATTTTTGCCTAGGACTGAATGGAGTATCCCCCAGCTGCACTACAGTGAAGCTTGAACTTAAGTGAACTGTAAGTTAATGAATGATAATGACTCTGTTTTGGAGTAACTGAAGTTTGTTTTATGTTGAGCACCTGCCACGATTGACTCCCCCAGATTGCCTATTGGCCCACCAATGTCTGGAAAAATAATAATAAATATCTCACTGTTGGACAGATCTTAATTTCTGTTTATTCAAGCAGAGACCCATCAGGTCAAACAGGACTTTTTTTCATCCAGACAATACTGAAATCTAAATACAACTTTTTAGTTACTCATCAGGCAATCAGTATTATACTGCAAATTGAAAATGTTAATAAAATTTATGGAAGGGGGATTTAAAAAAGCATTCATAAAAAATTTTCACTGGTGAAAAATTTGTTCCTTACTCAGCTCTTTTTTAATATTAGTTTCCAAACATCAAGGCTCATCTGGACAAGAATCCAGCATCATAGGGAACCAGAAGGTAACTCAAGCAAAATTTACCTTCTCCTTCACACAATGTCCCAGAAAGAGATTTACAAGGGCGTTAGGATTGGATTTGTGCACGGGGATAGATGTTAATGGCAGTGAAAACGAATGATTCTACTCCACACAGTAGGCCAAATTTTCCATTAAATTCCAGTACTGGAGAACTGAAAGAATATATATTGTAACGAAATGTCATAAAATATCTCTTTAATAACACAAGTTTTAAGTGACTAGCTCAAAATGATGGCATATATGTTTCATTTCTTGTGACTCTGCTTTAATGAATAAAATAATATGGCACTTTTAGACATGAACAGTATTTAATTGCAGGAGTAGCTGTGCATGCTTTGTCTCTGTCCTGGAAGAAAGTCCAGCTATTACCTTGCTGATGGAAAAGGATTTGCATAGCCCTATCATGAGCTAATACTTACATAAATCTCTGTACTTGCTATTTTGAATTTTAAATATAACCTTCCATGAGCAAGCTGGATACATAACAAAATAAAAATGGTTTCCCTGCTTTCAATAATATTGATATGAGAAATTTTTTCATAAACTTGAAGCCCTGAAAAACTTCTATGGCAAAGAAAGTGGAAGGGAAGATGCTTTCTCTTTCCCTTAATGACTGAATGTTATTTATGCTGGGAACTCTAGACAAGAAAATAAACAAGTTTCTGCATTCAAAATACAGTACATTTACATAAAAAGACAATCATGAAGCATAGTATGAACCTACACTTGAGGGAAAATAAACCTTTCCAAATGCTGTCATTAATATTTATCTTTGCAACGTTGATCACGGCAAATCACAGCAGCCAGCCTAGCACTGAATATTCTTGGATTTACTTGAGGCTTCTGAAAAGATGTATGACCTTACCGCTTCATCACCCATGGCTTCCAGCAGGGCTTCAGCAGAGCTAGTATGGCTGACAGCTGTCATATGGTCCAGCTTCCAGAGCCACATAACCGCAGACTTTACAGAATGCTCAGACACAGGAATACATTTCTGTTGCCACTTCATAAGACCCTGAGCAGCCCTGAAAATGAGATTAACTATAAATCAGAAACAATGAGAATAATGCTGGCAGAACAAGAGTGGAGCTCTGCTATAGTTATAACTCTTTTATGTTCTTAAGTAATAATTACAATATACCACAGATACTAAAACTAGACTTGCAATAAAGGAAGCAGAGAAAAATGAATGAAACTATTAGAAAAATACTGTAATTTTATAAGATTTTTTTTGAGACAATTGTTTCCAAAGTAGGGTCAGGAGAGATAACATATTTTTTAAAACAGCTCCTGATTCATAACTCTCCTTATCATAAAAACTCAACCAGGTTTTTAAAATATGTGCATGGAAAAAAAAGTGTCTTCCACAGGTCTCGTTCCACAACCTGCTCCATGGTCTTTGTGTCAGAGCAGTTTAACTGACACTTTTTTTTGTAGTAGAGCTGATCTTTAACTACCCGTCAAAAATAAAATTTGTGATGCTAAGCTTTTTGATATTTTAATTGATAAAAGACCATAGTCTTAATGGAAGAACAGGAATACAAAGCCAATGAGCACTTTTGCCTGTGAACTTGTACAGAAAAAGACAGAAAGGAACTAAAAACCAACTGGTTCCAGTATCTGTGACATTCCATCAAGAACTATCTTGAAAAGTTTCCTGCAAATCTAGAAGACAAGTATGTTTCCCAAGATTCTTGTAAAATAATAATTTATATGCTATATTGTCCTTTGTCTCCCTCCTGCAAAAACAATTGACAAACGTAATTATTGTTTCAATTTTGATTTTGCTTTGCAGTTCATTCTGTAAGAAAAAACTCTCTGTTCTCAAAAACTATGGAAGTTAACTGCTTTGTAAAATATCTTCTTTGGAAAATACGTACTTTTGCAACAGATTGCCCTGAGAAGCTGTGGATTCCCCATCCCTGGAAGTGTTCAAGGCCAGGTTGGGTTGGGGCTTTGAGCAACCTGGTCTAGTGGAAGGTGTCCCTGACCTTGGCAGGGGGGTTAGAACTGGATGGTCTCTTCCAAACCAAACCATTCTGTGATTCTATTACTCTCCTTTTCAAATCTCAGTTGTATCACAATCTAGAGAATTAAGATAAGGCACCAGAATCAAACCTGTAAGACAATGCCTGGGTAACATAACATTAAGAATCACTGTGTAATTGCAAGTTAACATAGTGGAACCAATTTTTAAAATTATATGACCTAATTTGTGCATCTTTTTTTTCCACTCATCTATCTAAACCCAAGCTTACACTTCAAACTCTCATGCATGAGAATTTTTGCAGATAGGCAAAATTTGAATAGCTGCTTCTATTCTTCTAACTAAATGCAAATTCATTTACTCCTCTTAGGGAACAAGCACTTGGAAATCTACTTTTGTTATGGAAATCTACTATTGTTTCCTAGTGCTGCTACTGATTTCTGTGACCATGGAAATCTATAGAAATACAAATGGCTATGCCTGTGCCTATGGCACTTGGGGGAGAGCACATTTAGCTGCAAGGTGGAAACCTATAATGTCTAAAGACACAAGAATGCAATAGGTGGTTGGATAGAACCTCACTGTTTTGCTAATAATGCAACGTCTGAAGTGCATTACTGCTGTTGCAAAGCCTTCTGATTTTGTAAAAGGCATGCATCAGTATTTGAGTTCTGTTACTCTTTATCTGTTCTCCAGGGTAGCAGTAGTCTTCTGCTAAATGGAAGCAGCAAGTTCAATGTGACTATGAGTGAAAATTGGTGGGAAATCTACAGATATTAGCATAACATGAATCATAATTTCCAGTACAGAAAGCACCTTATCCAAACATGTGTCTCTATAACATGGAACTCCTTTTTAGTCTCCAGCAATGGGTCAACATGGACTTCTTCGGCCAGCCTGGAGAGACCTGATTGTGGCCCTTCAGTACTTGCAGGGACTTAGAAGAAAAAGGGGGAGATTCTTTTTAGTAGAGCCTGTAGCAACAGGACAAGGGGTGATGGTTTTAAACTGAAAGAACCTAGATCCAGACTAGACAAAAGAATTTTTTTACAGTGAGGGTGTTGAAACACCAGAGCAGGTTGCCTAGAGAGGTGGGAGATGCCTCATCCTTGGAAGCATTCATGGTCAGGCTGGATGGGGCTTTGAGCAAGCTGGTGTACTGGCAGGTGTCCCTGCCCATTTGTAGGGGTGTTGGACCGGATCACCCTTAAAAGTGCCTTCCAGCCCAAATCATTCAATGATTCTGATTTTTTCTGCTTACCGAATGACGTTGAATCTGGCAATTTGAATCACCTGTTCCACAAGTACCATAGAAAGTGCATCTCGACATAGGTCAAATTCAGGTGGAGCTGCAGTGCCAAAATCCAACACAATGACAATGCACTGTTCTTGAATCACTCCAAATATCTGCCGGCTCTCACTGGTTAACCATTCCATTCGCTGCTTATATAGCTCAATAGCTCCCATTAGACAATCCACAAAATGAAGAATCAGTTCTTTTTTGGCTGTCAGCTTTATTCAAATAAGGGAGAGAAGGAAATTGAACATCAAAACAAATAATACAAATGCAGCCCCAAGCTCAGCACAGCTGCAATAGCTAGTTTGTAAGTGTCAGATATGCCAGCCAAGGTAGCAGTGAAAACAATCCGTTTTCCTTCCACTGTTTCAAGAGCAAATACTTGACAAATGCATCTAAGCTATAAAGAAAAGGAACTGCATTTTGTCCTAATTGCTTACCATAATCTTTTTACATGAGTATGGGACAGTGCCAGTGGGTTGTCTGACTTGTCTGTCTCAAAACTGGAGCAATTAGAATGAACTAAACAGAGGCTAGGACGTAGAAAGGGCTGCAGAGCAGATGGGTGAACAAACAAGGACACAGAAACTTTGTTAGGTTACCTTTGTTAGGAAACCTTCTTAGGTTAGAACTTTGACTAGCTTTCAAAAAATTTTTACAGCAATACATAGCAGCATACGGTTTGGTTCTAGGCCACTTCAATCTCCACCTTGTCTTTAGCATTTGAAAGGAAAATGTAAAATGTTTCTTGTTTGTACTATTATTTCACTAACAATGCCCAGCATTACAGATTAACTATTTGTGGGTAGGTGTTTAGGCAAATTTATTTCAGATAACTGCAATCAACAACTAAAACTTCCCATACCATTTCAGTAAAGAAAATTTAGATTCAGTATTAAAATTAAAACCAGAACATCCTCCCTATGAGTAAGTGTATACACATTCACCATGACCTGTGGGTCTAAAAATGCACCACAGATTCCCCCCATATCTCTGACCCATGTGAGCTGATTTACTGGTTGCCTTCTACCTCTAATTTCCTTTCCAGGACTAAGTACAAAACCTTGGAAATACAAATGTTTTTAAACAAGAACATTTCTCAGGGAAAAGATATTTTGTGTGTCAGTCTGCATACTTCTCCCTCTCATTTGTATTTTTCTGTGTTCTTTAATATCAGCTTGGGCCCTGTAATGTGCCTCCCAGATACAGTCTCAGGCAGTCTGCCAAAGGAATGTAGGCCTGGGAAGGGGCACTTAGAAATCCAGTTTCCTTCTATGACAGTCAGACTCATACAAAGAAGTTTATTGCACTACACTGACCAAACTTCATCTTAAAAGAAAGCAGTTTTCTTAGAATACCCCTTCACTTGTAGTAAACGAGTGCAGATTTCCATTTTTCTGAGGGCCAGGGAACTTCTGACTGTCCAGCCTAATTTTATTCATGGCAGTTCATATCCATTTATTTTTGAACTAGAATGCCTTTTAGCACAGAAAACTACAGCTTTTCCCTATCCCTGTAGTTTGCCTTTCTGTAGCATTCAAGGACAATAATACTACCCTTCTGTCTTCTTTCAGGCTTACATTTCAGCATCAACCAAGCCCTCTTATAGGATCATCACTCTGCTGCAGTTCATCCTACCAGCTCTTCTCAGTGCCTGCTTTGGTTTGAATTGCTTCTTCGAAGCCTGTAGTAACTGTATACAATATTGTACTCAGTATCCTAAAGGAGATCTGACAAGATCTTGTATAGTAGCAAAAATGTCTTTCCTGCTGCTCACAACATGTCCTAGAATTAAAAGACATTATGTAGATATTTCATATTGAATTAATGGGAATAAAATGATGGGAAAAGGCTCCCTGAAATGGTTTTCTACCCATTTTAAGCTTTGTGCCTCAGAAGTGACTCTAGTCATCAGAAAAAATGACAAGCCAATTGCTTTTGTAAAATCCTTTATAAATTAACTCTCTCCCTTCCACACTCACATGCACATCTCTTCAATCAGAATCCATCCTCTTAACAATGGGGCCGCCAGCAGCTGTTGCTAAGACATTCCTTAGAACATGAGCCTGGGCAGAGATCCAGCTAGCTGTCTCTATAGAGCAGGCTGAGCCTTTTGTGACCTGCTGGCACTAAGCAAAGCACTACTTTGCATTGGCAATGACAGCACAGTATGTCTTCTTATTTCAGCGTCCCCATTTGTTTTATTGATTACAATTTAATTTTTTTTTTAACTCGTTCTGAGCGTCTTCTCTTTAAGGGTTCCCTCTTTCAAGACAGGGTAGATGTTGCTTAGAAACTGCAATCTTGTCTGGAAAAGATTTACTGCAATGCTGCACCAAGGCAAGAGACTAAGACTTAGAGATGAAAAAGGTATCTAGCTTTTCTACCACTGATAGTTATCACTAACAGTTTGACAAAACAGAGGAAAAAAATTATCAAAAGATAAAGTTCTCACAGAGAATGTAAGTATTTTATGCCAAAGGAAGGCATTTTAGATACATCATTCTGCTACAGTGATAATAACTTCTAAGCACATTGGAAGTTACCACAAATCAGCCACACTTACATTATATACGCTGCCATCTTGAGTTCTCTTGTATTGAGGAAAGAGACCATCTGCATAGCGAGAAGCTACAGGTTTCCCCAAGGTGGTCACATAATCTAGAGCAAAATTTACAAAAGATCAAGTTGCTAATCTTTGGGACTACTTCAAACAGGTGTTTTTCAGGCTGATGTGTATGTCATCCATGTGTGAGGCACATGCATCAGTATTGAGCTCTTGACATTAGAAAACTTGAGAGAAATTCTACTTCTGCTTTTGTTTTATAATTATTTTCTGGTTATATCTATTACGGAGCCGTGAGGCTCTCAACCTCTGACTGCATCTCCTTTTTTTCCTGGCTGCATTCCCTGGCTGGACCCTAGACACGGTTAATCACCTCGCCCTGCTGCAGGACTGTATTCTGTTCAGTGAGGGCACTGCTTGGGCTGCAGTCCCTTTTGACTCCTGGCTCATTTTCATCCCATGGAGCAGCCCTGCTTTTGCTGCTTCCTGCCAGTTTAGTCAGAAGTGAGGAAAAAACCCACATCTAATTACTTATAGGCCAAAAAGCTACATGGGACTTTAATTATTGTGAGGTTTAGGCAACCTCATAACAGGACTTGCAAATATTTGTCCATCAAACAAAATACAAAATCTGGTACAGATAATGCTGTTCTCTTACACAACTAAATGGGTGCAGAAGTGAGTGCATCTAAGGAAAAGGCTGCACTCTGCACTTTCAGTAGCTAGTAATCTTCTCCAGGATCTCCACTGATAGGAAAACATTAGGGGTGGGAATAGTTAACGTCATAAAGCAGCTATCCGTACACCAGGATGCCCTGCCAAGCTAGTACATTCTGCTCCTAACACTGTAACAACTTTAACCCTGCTTAACAGTTTCTTCTTCATGTGCAGCATAAAGGATTTCAGGAACTGCACTGGTGATCTTTGAATGCCCCACGGACATAAGCTGGCCAAAATCTTAAATTATGCAATTCAGAACTATTGCAATACATTACAATTCCTACTTCTCAGGCAGCAAGCTGTTCAAAGAAAAGAATATATTACTATGCTCTGCAAAGCACCATTATGGCAGTGGCTAGTAATTATTAGCAAACTCTTCCCCTCCAGCTGTCAGATAACTGCAAAGGAACATTCTTCTATAATCTGACTTTGCATGACAAGCAGACTAAATTCTACTTAAATTTAACTTTTTCCTTAAAGCTGGATACCTGGAAATAATATACTATTCCCAAGCATGTTAACTAACCCTAATCAACAGTAAATCACAGATTATGGCATAGCATGTATTATGTTTGCCATCTGAAAGTAGACAAAGATCTTATCGTGTGTTATTTCAAAGAAAAAGATTAAGAGTCTCAGCAGCACCAGCTATTTCCCAGCTACAGTTAAATTGGTGAGGATGTGAACTGCAGTCTCAGGTAAAAAAACAGTACAGTTGAGTAAGGAAAGCCATTCTCAGATCCTATGTCCTTCTCCTATCAAAGGGAGATGGAGTTTCTCAGTCCTCTGAACCAGCAATGTCAGCAACTGTGGATATAGATTCCATTTCTGCCATTATCGTAAGAGACAATGTGAAAATCTACACTGTGTACATTGGGGTGGAGAATGAGTGTGACCCTCTAGACTATACAAAGTTGGGGGATTTATTATCCTATTATTGATTTGTCTTATACCTTTCCTGTGCTGGAATCCAATCTGTGACAAAATCTGGGACAGGGACAATTTGTTTCTTTTGAGACCATAACGTTGAAGCCATTTAGAAGATGAAACAAGGGATTGCACATCTGCTCTCCACTGACTGACTGCCAGTCTCCTTTCCTTCTCTTTTGAATTCTTTTTGTCTGTCTCATGGGAATCTTCAGGATCTTGTCTGTGCTTTGAATCAAAGGCATCTGCTGTAAAGAGAAATGAGGCAAATAAAATAATTATATTTTAACCAAACAATTTCAAAACCAAATGAGATTAATTTCTCCTTTCTCTACCTGTATTCCATGGTCCTGTGTACACATATGGCTCACCTCTTGTTTTCCTCCTTTTATACTGAATAATGTTCTTAATCTGGAAAGCTGCTCTCAGTCCTACACATCCACTTGCTGTTACATCTTTTTATTCATCCAAATACACTTGCCTTCAATTTATTAAAGAAAATGTCTCTTGTAGGCTGAAATTCATGCCCTGAATTCTAAGTCCAGTTTGCCAAATGGCAGTTCTTCACCTCCTAAGACATCTTTCCTAAGTCTTGGGAATCAGAACACATAATAGGCATTCAAAGATTGTCAGACCATTACTACATACACACTAGAAGCATTATACAATAAACAAGTATTTCCTAAAAATCATTTGGTGAACTCCTACCATAAGCAATAGCATTGCTCCCAGAAGATCCTGACTTTATTGCAAGGCTGGTGAAACTCCCTCTGGTCACATCGTTTGCCTCAAGTGTAAATGATGATTCTGTCAGTTTCTACTCTGGGCTGTGATGGATCATGCGCAAGGACAGGAAATCATGGTCATGAAGGTCCAGGTTCATTTTAAGTTCTACAGAACATGGAACACACCTCAGCACATAAATACGGTTTTCTAGGCTAGCTCCACTTGCATTTGGCAGCAGTGGCAGCTCAGACCCCAGAGTGCTGAGGCAGAAATGGATGCAATGACAACAATAATGCCTCTGTTCCTCAGCACAGGGGTTCTAGGAGGACTTTGGTATTTCCTGTTCATTCCCAAAATACTCTGCATGAGCTAAGCTGGCTCTAGTTGATTAAATACCCTTGCTGTATCTAAGTTTACTTTCTGTGGACTTTGGAAATTTCTGTTCATTTTCCCCAGCACCCACATCATTCAGTGTTCCCTGTCCTCCATTACCCACATACTGTAAGCTGCCTGTAAATGTACTGCAGGTATCAAACTGGTCCAAAATACAAAGAAAGGTACTTCTGTCTTTAATGCCTACAAAATAACCTTCCATCTAGTATGGAGTATGATCAGAACTCCCTGCTAAATTCAAGCATTATAACAACTGACCTGGTTCCAAAGCTTCATTACATAGAGAGTTCCTCAGTTAACATTACACAAAGGAAATGAGACTGTTATATTCAGAAATAATCTTTCAGTGACAGAGGGCTTCTATACAGTGTAGACTGGCACAAGTTCTTTCACAGTCATCAGTCCTACAAGCAGGATGCTGGGCTGCCATGCCTGTAGAGGTTGGCATTTTACCAGCCCTCCTTTGCTCCACGCAGAAGAAGCAGTGACAGATGTTAACTCTAGAGAGAGGCAGGTAAAGGTTTGCAGCTGCTCAAGCTTTGAATATAGTCAGGCATTGTTTACAGTCACTTGAACAGTCATTCCCAGTTTCCTTCTCCAAAAATACATAAAGGCCAGCACAGCACGCCATACACAGCTCAGGTGAGAGTGGCACAGATTCAGAATGGCTTGAACACAGCTAGCACCATGCATGCCACAGCGCTCCAAAGGAAACTAGAAGTTATCTAGGAAAACATGGAATCTATGCAAAAATAGTGATGATATACTCACTGTCACTCCAAGCAAGTCTCTTAGATGGATTGGCAGTCATGACAGATCACTTGACTGGCAGCTCCTCTTTGCTTTTTTCTGAAACCCTGAGGAATCATTATGTTTTAAAACAATTAAAATATTGCCACGCACAGGTCAATATGAACTGGAGACCAGCTCCACATGCCCACCCAATAATAAACTGCAGAAGGATGAGATTGGGATTGTCCTCAAGCAAAAAAATATTATAAAGTAAAAAGGATAGCTACTCCCCATCTCAAGAAAGGTTGAAGTCAGATTTGACAGGGATCCACAAGCTCAAAAATGGGAAACCAGGAAATTGGCAATATTGTTTCACTGCCTTCACTGTAAATTATTGTAAAAAAGAGCCAATATGCTAGAAAAATGAGTGTGGTGCTTTGGCCTGCTATCAGCCAGTTGTATCATATTCTATTATTGGTTTGTAGTATACCTTACCTTTACTATAATCCAATTTATGACTAAACCTGTGAGTACCCGAGATGCAATTTTGTGAAGAGATTCATAACTTTGCCTGTAAGACTACAAGATGATTCACAAAGAAAAAGAATTGTGTTATGTGAATGCGGTATAAGGCCCAACTGTGAATAAGACATAGCAGATGAACAGAAGACAAAAAGCCAGACAAAGCAAGGTAGCATATATTGGCTGAGTGTATTGCTTTGAGACATCATGCTTTGCCATTGCCTTGGTTTTTCTTTTAATGAGTAAGATGAATGAATGAATGAATGAGGCATATTTATGAATCACTAGCAGGCCAGCTGTAAGCTATTGTCATCAAGCAGTTTTTCCCACAGGAAAAGCCAAAAGGGGATAAAATAGATTTAACCCAAAGACTTAGCCTTCCTCCTCTTTCTTCACTGCAGAATGGAACATGCTATTTATTCTTCTTATATGGGCTTAAATACCCACATGGAAACATATAAACGACTCCAGTCTTTGTCCTGCTCATGAACAAAGGCATGAACAGTGTGAAGGGCAGGGAGTACTTTAAAAAAACAGGACTCTGTTCTGCACCCTAGTACCCCAGGTGTTGTGCAGCACAACCCCGGACTAGCCTTGGCATCAGGGCAGTAAAAGGAAACCTTTGCCACAGGGGAGCCATGGCACACAATGCCCGTAGTGAAAGGCCACAGCAAGGCTTGTGCCATTTTTCTCTCAGAACGCAGAAAAAGTACCACAGCACTCTCACAATAACAGCTGACACACATTTCAGGTAGCAGCCTGCATCAGAGAATGAATCCCAGTTGCTATCTCATTTTCCAGATGCCCAGGGGTATGGCAACAGATTTTCCCTTGCCTTAGCCTCCAAGCAGCATCCCCAGTTGCTTGAACAACACCTGGATGTGAAATGTTATCTCTGTATGAAAAAGGGCATTTGAAAGCAGACGAAGCAACTTCCCATGGAAACAGTGAGTTTTACATCAAGTCTTGGAAATAGTGAGCTCAAAACCAATGACAGCTGGGATAACCTTCAGTATAAGATCTGAATCCAAACAGGTTATTTCCAAAAGGTGAACCAGAGTTCATCTGGGCACCTCTACCCTTTCTGCTCTGGCCAGTGCAAACAAACTGCTAAAGCCATCACCCATCACCAGCTCGGAGTGTGTAATGTGCGGGTGGCGATGTTTGCTGAGGCCATTCTACAAGGATGTTCCTCACACGTGGGAATGCCTTGGGAAAGCCCACATGCCTAAGAGCCCAAGAAGCTGCCCCATACCACCTGAAGTGCCAAACCCCAGATAAAGGAAGTGCAGAGGGCTGAGGCTGGTCGCTGCCCACTGCAGAAATGGAATCATGGAATCACAGAATGGGTCAGGTTGGAAGGGACCTCAGTTGGTCATCTGGTCCAATCTCCCTACTCAAGCATGGTTGTCCCAGAGCACATTGCACAGGATCACATGCAGATGGATCTCAAGTATTTCCACTGAGGGAGACCCCACAACCTCTCTGAACAATCTGTTCCAGTGCTCAGTCACCTGCACAGTAAAGAAGTTCTTCCTCATATTCAGGTGGAGCTTCCTGTGCATCAGTCTCTGCCTCTTGCCTCCTGTCCTAGTGACGGGCACCACTGAGAAGGGCCTGGCTCCATCCTCTTGGCATCCCCCCCGCCCCCGCTTTAGATAATTATACATATTCATGAGGTCCCTTCCCAAACAGGGCAGAGGTGTCATAGCAAAACCACGGCGGGGCCTGAGGAAGAGAGGAGAGCGGGGCAAGAGCCACGGTGAGTCTCGGCCACGTCGCTCACCGGCGCTGCGCCCTGGCAGCGGCCACCTGAGGTAACCGGCCGCGTCCCCGGATACGCCGCCTGGGAACGGGCGGAGAAGGGAACCCGCGGCCCCTGGGGTGAAGGACCACGGCTCGGCGGCACACCCCCGCGCCTGTGCCGGGGCCGGGCTGCCGCTGCCCTGCGGCGGGACCGGGGCCGCCGCCTGCGCTGCCTCCTCTCCTCCCTGAGCGCGGTGGCGCCCGCCTGGCCGCCCTCACCTGCCTCCGGCCGCAGCCGCACCGCCGCCTGCCCGGCCGCCCTCGGTGCCGCTGTGAGCCTGGAGACCGCCCGGTTGCTACGGCACGGCAGGGCCGCACCCCGCGCCCCAGCCAGCGAGAGAGGAGGGACGGCGCGAGGGCTGAGCTGCCCCAGGGCGGCACGGGCACGGGCACGGGCACGTGTCCCTGACCCTGCCACTGCCACCGCTTCTGCCCCTCCACCTCCCCCACCCTGCCCCTTCTCCTCCGCTGCCCCTGCTGCGGGGCGACCGATGCGGAATAAATTCATCCTCAGCAGGCTCCGGCACAGCGCCGTGCGTTCATTCCTTGGGGAGCCAGAAATACACGCGCCAACTTGGAGAGTTACAGAAATCTATATATAGCGAATTCAAGCCTTCTGGTCTCGTTAATTCTTAATTTAGGCTAAGCCGTTGACAATATTTATAACAAGAGCAGCCACGCATGTCCTTTATTTAAATCAGGAACAATATACACTGGCTGGGGAGTTGCTGTACTCACAGAATCACAGAATAGGTCAAGTTGGAAGGGACTGCAGTGGGTCATCTGGTCCAACCTCCCTCTTCTAGAAGGGTCAGCACATTGCACAGGGTTGTGTCCAGATGGTTCTTGAATATCTCCAGTGAGGGAGACTCCACAACTTCTCTGTGCAATCTGTTCTCCTGTGCAGACACCTGCGCAGTAAAAAAGTTCTTCCTCATATGCAGGTGGAACTTCCTGTGCATGAGTTTCTACTCCTTGCCTTGTGTCCTAGTGACTGGCCACTGAGAAGAGTCTGGCTCCCCTCTCTTGGCATCCGCCATTTTGATAATTATATGCACCAATGAGGTCCTCTTTCAGTCATCTCTTTTCAAGGCTGAACAGGCCCAACTCCTTCACCCTTCTCCTGGAGAAGCAAAAATAAAAACTATTATAGTGTAGTAAAATATACAATAAGATGTGCACCATAAACCTGAACTTGGTATTAAAAAGCTCTTGTTGATGCAATATAGCCAGAATGCCAGGTCTTCAAATAAAAGTATTTGATCTGTTAATGTTTGTGAGTTCAGTTTCCAGCTGAGAGACAGATAGGGCTGAGATTTGTGCTTTCCCTGCTTTGCTCTGGTTTACTATGCAATCACAGAGTAATAAAAGATCGGTCACTTTATAGGATCAATGGATCAGTCTTGATGTTCAGATAGAAACACGCACACACAAGCCATTCTGCAGCACGCCAAAGCATTGGCTTCAACTCTCCAGGATTGGTAAACAGTGACAGGCAAGAAAAGTTCCTTATAAGGCATGTGGTTGGGATGGGAACATGACTTTCTGGAGCTCCAGTTTCTCATACAGTTGGAACCAAGGGTTTAAAGACTAGCCTAGGCATGGCAAATCATTTGGGATTGCACAACTCTTCCCTTGAGGTATAGAAAAGGCATTTATTTCTCAGCCATGAGACAGTTTCCCATCATATCATTAAAAATAGTAGGTACTGAATGTTCTCAGGATCCTTTCAGACACCATGACTGCCATAGCATAAGCTTCTGTCAAGACCTATATTTTTGGGGCAAGGCTTAAAAAATTTCTCTTGAAAGTGTAAGTGCAATGGATTTATAAGTAGGTGCCCAAAAATCAAACTAATCAATCTCTCAATTTGTTATGCTGCTTCCAGTGAAATTTTTTTTATCCAACACTCTATATTCCTCACTCAGGTAATTTTTTATGCTCTATACAGAAAAGCTCTATCTATTGTCATGCATTAATGTCTGTAAATGTAGTAATTACAAGGGTTTTTTTTTAAAAAGTGATTATATGTGCTGAAACTTTCTCTGCATAGAGTGTGCCAGAAACCTTCACTCGAGGCTTGGCTGCACTAAACAAAATATGTTGCAAGAAAACATTCCTTAAAATGCTTTGAACTGCAGGGCTTATAGAACCGCCTGACAAGCCCAGGGGCAAAGGCTGACAAATGCAAAGCTACTTCTGGCTCCCACGGGCTTTATAATCAGCTGGCTGTTGTCTCTTAGGTAAAATTCTTAGGAAAATAAAACGCTCTCTGCACATCTCATAAACATTATTCATGTGGAAGCTCTGCCTTGGCCATTGCCTGCTCTGCAACTCATGAAAATGAGGAATGTATTCTCCAGATGCTGCCTGCTGAATGAGGCAAGGCTTAATAATAAAGGAGATGGGGGGATCCAAGTAACTTGGAAGTAGGAATTGACTCCTTGAGAATTGAGATGATAAAATTAAATCTGGAGCCATTCTGTCATCTGACCTTTAGGCTGAATGACAAAGTGATTTTGATGGGTGGAAAGCATGTTATTATGTCATTGTAAAATGCATCTGAGATTGCATTAGCAAGTGTGACTTTGTCCTGACTCAAGTACTTCACCTATCAGTACATATATTTGATCACTTAGGGATAAAAATCAGCATTCTCAGCATTTTCTCTGTAGTGGTGCTTAGAACATGAAACTGTTGGCTTGTGTTTTATAATGATTCCTTTTCAACCAAAATAAAGACATAATCCACTCTTTTTCTGTCTTTTATTTTAAAAAACCCAACTCTTTAACATAATATCTTACTACTTTTAGATAATTAAAACCACATTTAACATAAATTTGCTAAAGTTCTTTATCCATGCAAAGCAGTGTACATGGTGCATGTAATCTAACTGCTAATGTACTAAGAAAGAGAGTTTCTCTCATATGGTACACAGGATCAGTAGGTAAGGACACTCACGGCACTGATGCTTATGGCTATGATAGTACAAAGAATGAAGCTTCACCAGGAAGTTTAATGCTGTCACACATCCTTCCCCAGAGTGTCATGCTTCCTGTTGACTCCCTTTCAAAGAGAAACAGGAATCAGTTGCAAAGGGTAAGGAAAAGGATAAAAACAAGCTGGACTGAACCTGGGTTAATGCTGTCCTTACACATTGTTTAGAGTGATTGTCTAAAAAAAAAACCCAAACTGCATACACCTAAAAACAGTTAATCAGCACAGAATATATAAAGCATAAAAATATCATCAAATAAGTAAAATACTCCTTTCAAGTGTATGTTGCTCTCACCCTTCAAGAGCCTCCTAAAAATTTCTTATAAGAAGTTCTGCAAAGTATGTTAAAACCAGAGGTAAATCAGTTAGCCATAGAAGAGCTGCCCTGGCTATCATCAGTAGTATACTGGCATCCGTGTGGGATTTCACCGGTCCCTGCCCAGAAGTCAGGTAGTCAAGGCAGGACAGAGCATTGGGTAGAGGAGCTGGACTTAGAGGAGGCTCAATCCCATCTATACAGCATTACATTGTACATTTACCTGAAGAGAAGTATTTTAAATTTCTAAATATTCCTTAAATTGTTCTTTCAGGTTTTAAGGTAAGCCCTTAAGTTTTGCATATCAGAACTGTGCAGCCTACCATATGGGACTGACTTCTAGTCCATGGATACCTAAGTAATCACTCTTTTGGGTGAGGATATTTTGGGGAGGTGGCATGAAATGAAAGAAATAGACACTGTGTCCTGGGGATGAAGGGGGGCATGGGGAAGGGCAAATGGGGATAAACTAAAATTTTGGGGAGGAAGGGTAGAGACAGGAAGGGAACTAAGAATAATGTGACTGATGTGCAGTGGCAGGGAGAAGCAAGAAGTCAAGCTGTAGAAGTGGGATCCACATTAAAGACATGGATACACTAGATAGGGAAATGGGGAAGGGCTGGACTGTCATGGTAGAAGTGATGTGTATAGAGAGGCTTTTTATCTCTTGCCCCACAATCTCCATAGCAAATAGGATGCAGCAAATAAACAGTCCTGTACTGTAGGAGCATTGAACTGGAAAAGGAAGGCGCGGGAGTAGGAGGCTAATGTCACTGCACAATGGTCTAACAAACATTAATAGCTGTAGGACTGAACTATTAGCTATATAGCGTTAATGAAAAGCTGGGCATCTCTTGTGAATGTCTAGTGCCCATGTTTAAAAATCTAGTTTCAGGCCTTAAGGAAAGAGAGTAGTGTTTCCAACAGAAGCCAGCAACTGGTTGTCCTCAGCAGCCCACCCATGTTTTTGAGTTGTGCATGTCTCCTCTACTTAGTCATACACTGCTGCTTCCTGAGTCTGCCAGTGCAGTCTTGCAAGAAGCGTAGTTGCTGAACATGCATATACCATTCTGCAGCTTTTATTTTTATTTGTTCTATGTACTTTTCTTTGGATCTATGCTTAACTAGAAGTGTTTCCAAATTGACAGAAGCAAACAGAAACTTCTCCCTCCCAGCAAATTTCTGTCTGCCAGTCATGACATGTAGTATGACCAGGTATTAATGGAGGTGACCGTGTCACTGAAGAAGCAATGCTACTTGGAACAGTGCATAACAGATCAGTCAAAATTTAAAATTAAAAAGTAATGAAATGATTGCAGGGCTTCATGACCTTTGTTTTTAAGACAGGCACTGCACATCAAGGTTTGCCACTCCCTGGTACCCACACGGTGTTTGTGTCTTCTGGAATGGAGGATGAAAGATACAAACACTGCTGATTCCTTATTGCCCTGGAGTGATATTGCCTTACCTAGATCACATGAATTTCTTTCCAGGTAGCCTGCTTGCACAAGCTCAAAAGCATGCTAGCAGGCACAGTGCCAGTACTGGAGATACTATACTGAAAGGAGTATGAGGCTTAAGCTGCCTGGAAGTGCTTCCTGTCTTCCTCAGCAAATAAAGAAGAGGCTCTCAGAGTTCTTGTTCTTCCCCAAGTCCATTGTCAGTGATGTGCTTCTTCCCCTTTTTGGAAGTCAACTCTTGTTTACAGCTTGTCTTTGAACTGAGGGGTTCTTTTTAAGAGGAGTGGAAAGAATGGTACTGATTTCTTGTTCCAGTGAAGAATTGTCTTATTATTTCCTATCTCTGTCTTCCCATCACAGGATGATTCTAGTTAACGAGTAGAAAGTCCCTGCCAACTTCTACTGACATATGCCTGCTAATATCCTGTGGTCTGTGAACCCCCAGGACAAGGGTAGTAGTTTATCAAGAAGTGAGGGATGCCAGTACAGGTAAAGAGGCTGGGAAGCACAGAGAGCAAAAGTGGGAAAATAAGGTGGTCGGTTTTTTGTCCAATGCTAGTATGACGTGCAAATGAAGGAGACTAAGATAACCATTAATTACACTAGCTTAGAAAACAGAACAAAATTCTTACATGTGAAAAAAGTCAGGATCTGGAACAGACTTAGAGCTGGAGTATTGGGGGGACACAAGCAGCTTAAAAGATAGAGGTTGATATACAAGGGAACAGACTGACCAAGAAGGTCCTGCCCATTCCTGTGTTCTTAGGAGTAGAGATGCTAAGTGCAAGATAGAAATGAAAGAGGATAATGAGGCATAAATGGAGAGACAGGAGGAGTGAGAAAATGAATGAATGAATGCATGAATAGATTAATTTGCACTGGAGGGGAAATTTTCAATAGAGTATTTGAAATAAGAGCATATAAAACCCTTACTAAAATTTGCTTTGGGTTGAGACACTCATTTTATACCATCATAAAAACACTGAATGTGAATGTTTGGGACACAGCTGTGACAGTTTACACTGAAGATGCTTCAATTGTTTGGGTACCAGAAGAGCCCAAAAATCTAGCAAATATTCTGCCAACACATTTAAAAGCCAGTAAATAGCTTAGCAAGCTATATACTAGGATAAGCCAAAGCTAAAAGTTCATTCTTTCAAGGCAAGATGGAGAATGAACAATTTCCTGTAGTAAGGGAAGGTTTGGCTTATCATAAGAACTAGGGAGCAACAGTGATAAAATTGTGCAATGGTTTGTGCAAACCAACAGATTGACTTGTCTTCAAAAACACCAAAATCTTTCTGGCAGCATCAAGTGTGAAAGGGTATAGAGAGGTCATGTGTGACAAAGTTATCAAGATACCTCAGAGTCCCTGGGATTCCAGCCAGGTTGGAGGCAATTTTTTGATAATATCTAAAGGCTGTATTTAACTCAAAGGACATTGATTTATAATGATACAGTCTTTATGAAAGTCAGGGTCTTTTATTTATAAAAATCTAGAGCCACACTGCACCCACAGTACTCTAGCTGTTCTGTGACCCTACTATTAAATCAAATCATCAAGGAATGCACAAGGAATTCTGACATTGTATTTTATTTTCTTAAGTGTGTGCTAGGGTGTTACATACATTTCTGTCATGTTGCCTGCTTTCTATAGAGAAATATGTATTCACTAGAAATCCTTGTTACAGTGATTAAACCTATGAGATTAGGGAATGTTTGGAATGACAGAAAAGACAACCAGTAATGGTTAAAAACATTTTTATAAGAAGTTGCCCATCTTGTATAGAAAATAACAGAGGATCTTCACTGCAACAGCAAATCAAAGTGGGTATGTTAAGATTTCTAATTAAGTTTAGACAAGAATTACTGTAATATTATTGTATTACTGCCAAAACTACAGATAGCAAGTGTGGGGTAAGAGAAGTACCAACTGATGAAAATAAGTGCATGACCCCTGCAGCGATGGCTGCTGCAGGGGGAGGCAGCATGAAGGTGAGCTGCCGGCAGCCACAGATGAAAACAAGCACAGCAGGAGACAGAAGGGGGAATCCAGAGGAATGGGAGCTGCCTCCAAATATCCCACTACCATTCTGCAAGGTATATAGTGTTATGTAACAATAAATTCAATGTTTTAATATACAAATGAAAAGCCTAGATCAGTGAGCTGTTCCAGTATAGACCAGGTTGGATATTTTACTGTAGACAACAGAAAACCTAGCTTTTACCATTTTAGGTAAAGTTGATGTAGACTCATCTGCTCATCAGACATTAAAAATACAGCAAAGGACAGTGCATCAGCTTGAAAAATTATTTAAGTTAAATAGTATTACTTTCATGCAGAGTTTAGTATCATGGTGTTATCAAAAGGGATCACTGGAGGTGAGAATTGCAGGGGCCATATTGCTGATCACTTAAGCCCACAAAAAGGTTTATGCCATATGACTTCAGATCTCTATGAAATGGCTGATTAATTAGAGCTAGTCACCTGTCCTCCTTGGCAAGTCAGTGGAGAGAGATGAGTTAGCCATCTCCCCACACCCACATGTGCTCTGGCTGCCCGGGCTGAGCGTGCCAGCTTGCAGCTCTGCGAAGGAGGGAGTGCCTGCATTCTCTCCAGTGTCAGAAATGGTGGGAATGCTGGGCAGGTGTGGTCCCTCCAGTGGACTCCAATCTGTGCCAGGGGCCAAGGCAGATGCACCTTCCGGGGGCTTGGTGAGAAGGGAGCCTGCTTTCAGAGGCACTAAGCTGTGCTGCAGCAGCAGAGAGCTCGGCTGTTCACCACGCTCCCACCATTGCCATCCTCACCTGTCCTCCATAGGGCAGGGAAGATGGGACTGAGACTGTGTGAGGGCCTTGTAGCTCTGCCAAACCCAAGCTGCTGGGGTTGTATGCCAAAAGGAAAGGTCTCAAAGCTGCTGCCTAAATCTTAAACTGAGATCGCAAGGCTTGCTGATAAAAAGGGTTAAAAAAGATTTGTTTCAGTTTGTAAATGCAGCATCAGCCCAACAACAATCACTGAGAGATTTATAAATATCCATCCTGAAAGCAACATTTATACCCAGTCACTGATTTATACCAAGACCTGTGTTTCGAACAATGAAACAATTACCTTCATTCATACTAAGGGTTATTTGGCCAAAAGAAATATATCATAGATGACAGTTCTTTACCTAGCAGGATGTACACTGGACAGTTATTTCACTTAGGAAAAAATGGTGTAAAATGTGCAAAATGTAGGATATTTAAGGATTGTCTTTGTCTCACTGGCAGATAACTAGACTTTCACATTGTATAAGTTACATTAGATTCAATGGGAGACATTAAACCTATTAATGCTATATTTTAGAATGTTTTACTGTCTTTTAACAATATAGAATAGATTTGGTGTTGATAAAATCCTGCACAACATTTTGATAATACAGGAAAGAAACATCTTAAACAATTAAGACCTGGTTTTTGCCTTTTAGTTTTCATACATTTCCATGCTACATTTGTGATGGACATGTTACTTAGAGTACTCTTAGGCAGGACTTTGTTTTTAAATAACTTCAGCTCTTTCCTCACTCTAAAGGATTTAAAAATATTTGACTACCATTGAGCTCATTCAGAAGAGATCAGTAACCTCAGTGCATTGTAATTACAGTCTAAGCACAATTAAGATAATAATTCTCAAGTCTAAATAGTTTCATAAATATTCTACAGAGTTATGAAATAATTGATAGATAACAACTTTCATGAAGTACTTGCTGACATTTTAATCCCAAGGTGTCACGATGGGCAGGACATGCTTCTCAGAGATAGTGCAATTGAGACACTGCCTAGGTGATTTGTAGCTTGGCCCTGGTTCCTCCTGCTGGATTGTCATCGGATGTCCATGAAAAGGACAGTGACATGCATCATTCTGTAGTAACCACCAAAGAAGCTGTATTTAGTGACATCAGCACCTATGATCCTCCAGGTAAGGATTTTGAGTGCGTGTGAGCTTAGAATACGGAAAGAACCAGAGAACTGATTCTGGAGGGAATGTTTTATAATTATCATCATGGAACAGCATTTTGCACAGGCTTTGAAAGGCGATTAATAGTATCAAGACCAAAAAAAAAAAAATTAATTACGTCATGATTGAAGAACCTGCCGACTAGGCTTTTTGTTTTAATCAGTGCCTTTTGTTTCTTTTCACCCCGGCTGCCAGCTTCATCCCACGGAGCAGGAGCCGGGATGTCTGCTCACAGCTGTCTCGCTGCATGGCTGGCAGGAGGTGCTGATACTGAGCTGAAATTCCAACCTGCCTTTGGGAAGCAGATGCATGGGTGTAATTATACTAATCAGTAGAGTTTTGCCCCTCACGCTTTTCCCATCACTTCCATCTGCAGTACTTTTACTGTAAAATAAATAGTATTATATCACATTAATTTTAATTTTCCATGATACCCCACAGTTGGTGTGTGTCTTCATAACTCAGGCCCCACTTCACAGATGACTCACGTAATAGTCAAAGTTATTAATTTGTTACAAGGCTGCCTGCAATCCCAATTTTTAAAGTGTTTCTGCATGGCTCACAGACTTAAAATCTGGAGCCACTCATATTGCTTATTAGTTGAGCAAAATAATTGGAAGCGTTAGTGTAGCTATTGTTTTATAGGGCCCCGGGCCATGGCATTGCATGCTGGAGATTCAGTGGAGCCTCTCGTCCCATCTGGGTGGCTCAGAGCTTCCAAGGCAGCCTTTGTGTGGGCCAGGAAGTAGCTTTCTTCATGAGCAGTGCCACAGGCTGCGATGGAGCCACTCAGAAGCACACATCCATGCCACGTGAGTCAGGACACCAGAACGTGCCCCTTAGGTGCTAATTAAAGTCCACTTCACACTCAGGAATATACTTCCAATTATCATAGTCGCCATGGAATGCGTTGTGGGATGTGGAGGAGAGCAGAAGCTATTGCAGAAAAAAAGTAATTGGAGTGTTTAAATGACAAGGCCCTCGTGATTAGTCTGTGGTGTTGTATGAAATATCCCACAATACCTCAGCTCCAGGTTCCAGAACAGATGCCTGTGAAGGTTTTTCCAGGACTTCCAAGAGCTGGCTTCTCAACAGTCCAAAAATCTGAGGAAATCTGGTTTTTTGTTTAGTTTTCCTTCTCTTCAGCTTCCCACGTCACTGCACAGTAAAGAGCCAAAACTATTAGCTGTTCAAAGAACTTGAGGGCAAATTTGTAAAGGATAAAAAAATGTGTCATTCAGAATGCTGTCCTGGGGAAAAAAAAAATCCAAAAATCAACTTCCATGGGCAACCTCAAGTTTATTTTTTTGTTTTGAAATGACTTCTTATTTTGGAATTTCACTTGGAATAGAGATTCAAAGGGTCTGCCAACTCAAGCTTCTGTTGTGATTCAGCTGTTTCTCATCCATAAAATGAATAACTTTATGTCCTGTTTCTTAATTCTTAGAAGTTTATCATCAATTTATCATTACCCTTCCTCATCCTCTCTCAAATACTATCCAAAGCACTATTCAGGAGGGAAGTAAGGAGACAGCCTGTCTGAAAGACTATGCTGAAACCCAGGTTATTTATTTTTCTACAGAGAGATACTGTATTTTGCTTTTTATTCTACTTTGCTTAAAAAAATACCGTAACAAGCCCTTCCACCACTTTGCACCTAAAAGCTGTGAATCCTGTATCAAAGATCCATTTCAATAAGAAAATCTATGCCATTAAGTGGTCCCCACTGTGCCCAGGAGATTTGCAAGCAATAATCATATCAGACTCCATTTCCTTCAGGTATTTCATTGCCTTCAGATGCCCTTAAATATTGTCTGTCTTGATGTTGTCTTGTAATGCATATTTATATAAAGCTGTGATTGCACACTGTGACCACTCTTTGTGGTCTGTGTCAGCAAAATAAAGGGTCTCAATACCAAAGAAGGCTTTGAGTTTTGCCACAAAAGTGAGCAGAAATACATTCTAAGATGTAGGTAACTAGCAAAAGGGTGTTGGCCCTTACAGTTCATATTCTTTTTGTGAAATCATTTGCTTTGACAAGTATTTAAATAAACACACGGTGACAGGTACACCCAACTGTCGAGTACCTTTGTTTTTCTGGTATTGTCACAGCATCACAATGGTAAGCATAGAAAATGCTGTTGCCTCCAAAAGCAAACAAGGAGCTCTTTAGTAAGCTGCTGCAGAAAGTCCTGCTCTCCCTCTTTTGACTTCTTGGTTAAGTGTCCTCTCAGAGACTCCATTAGTCTTCTCCTTTCAGGTCTTCCCGGAGCAGTCTCAAAGAACAAATCTCACCGCTGTGGAACAGCTCCTGTTCCACCTTTGGGCACAAACTATAAACAAGCAGCAGCAAAATGCTGCCAACAAGATCTGGTTTTGAAAAATATTATCAGCATCCTGGAAACCAGAATCCAGTATGAGCCAGTTTTTAGCTTTGGTTTAACATGTTCAGCTGAGGGGTCATAACTGATGGGTTGAACGAGGGTCCATGAAAAAGATAAAAACACATTTCCCCCCCTCTGCATTTGGATGGATCTGCACATGTAGCAAGAAAAATAGAATTACTTTTCAGTGCTCCAATAGAATCTTCTCTTTCAATTATTTGCTATACCTTGTCCTGTGATTTCTATCACTGAAGAAATTCATACTTGGAACACACAATGATATCATCAGAACTTTTTGGGAAAGGAAGAGATTGATAAAATTAGTAAGAATTAAAAAAAGGTTTAGAAGATGTTCACATCTGAGAATGAAGAACTATTACAAAAACACAATGTATATTATCGGTTCCTGAAAACCTGCCCAGATGATGACTGCTGAAAAACATGTGAAAATATAAGCGTGAGTGATCATCAGCTCCCCTATGACACAGAATATCAGCAATAGGTATGTATGTGTCTGCTTTGAGGTAAGGCATTGTGTTTGGAAGAACATTCCTCATTTAATTTTGAGAGGGGAAGCCAGGCCTGCAGCTCATTTCATTATATTGTGTTGAGCGGTTGTCTCCTTTTTATTCTTTTCAGTGTCCTCTACCACAGCACTTCTGTGAATAGAAGGCTTTGAGACCAATTTTTGAGACTGGCTACTGAGGGACAGTGATAATGAGGGCTGATAGGAACAGTTGGAGAAAATGGCCAAGATGTAGCAATTTAATAGATTTTATATAAAAAATAGCATGGCACTTTAGAGCTCCAGCTCTTGGCAATTAGTGAAAGTGCAAGGTGATTATAGCTCTGTTGCGCAGAGGTCTTCCTCTCTCAGTAGTCCCAGGTTGCCATTCAGTGCTTTCACATACCTGCAGCACTGTGCCAATTACCATCCTTTGCTAGGAAATCCCTTTCATTTGCATAGAATTAGGTCACTGCCCTGCTGCTTTTCCCACAAGCACAGGAAAATGCATAGATGCTTAGAAAAAGAGAGGAAGGACACTTCCTATTTCCCAAAGAAGCAGAGGCAGGCAAGTAAAACATCTAAAAAATGACACTAAGTGTAAAACAACTCTGCCCTTCTACTTCTGGTTTTTCATTCCCACTGATCAGAGCTGCTGCTAAAAAGATAAACCTGCTCAATATAACCACAAAATGGAAGACAACAAAATATATACAGCTGCGTATTAACAATGACAGGCTGAACATATTAGGGCATAATTTTAAGGCACAGCACAGCCTCACAAAGGTGGTTTCCTCAGAAGAGTGGCTTTGGTGGAGGCAGTTTGCATCCTCTGCTCTGGGCTTGCAACAGACATGCCTGCCTTCTGTTGAAGCCCTGGGTATTGGGGTGGTGTCAGAAACAGGAACATAGGAGCTCCCAAATAACACTTAGCTCCTAATCTTGCCAAAGTGCTTTACAAATGTGAGGCTAATCTCAAAGCAGCATGAGGAGGCAGGTGTTATCTTCTACCCAAAGTCAAATGACTTGTGCGGCTGACACGTGGAGTCACCAGAGCAGAGTCAGGGGGATAATACAGAAAGGTTTTTTGAATCTTTCTCTATTGAAACCATTCCTAACTGCAGAACTCATTTCTTTACTCAAAAACTGTAAGGCAAAATTCACCATGAATGCCAAACAGCACCTTAAGTGCAGCCCCTTCCATCTGCCACTGAGGAACATCTAGCATTTAAAGATTATTTTACCTCTAGTCAGTGCTAGTTGCCTACTATGGCTTCAATCAGGCTTTCGATCTCAGACTGTGGAACTGGATTCATGTTACTTATGAAACTGGCAGTGGCACGAACTACGTTTACAAATCAGAAAAAACTCTTTTCCAGCTATTTTTGCCAAGCAGAGAAGAAAGACCATCAGCAGCAAAATGTCTGCTTATGTAATCAGCCTCAGTTAACCGGGGCTAGGCGTTCATATAATTGGTTTAAAATATTTAATTAATGCTTGTAAGAACCTCCCAGAGGTTGTTAGTGCTCTGTGTTGTACTTGAGTTGCCCTTCATAGATAAGACTCTAAGAGAACAGCACCATAACTGTTTTGGAGAGGGGGAGACTGACAAATGTAAAATAAACCTCTGTATCACAGTTTCTGATGCTTTTACTGCAGCTCCTGTTTTACAACTACCTCCCTCAAATTGTTATATAGCAGCTGTTTTCTTATAGGCACCACAGCAGAAAAGAGACTTGAAACATACTACAAGTAGATGAGATGGCCTTAGGGGGCTTTCTCCATGCAGAAGAGGATGCCATGGAAGAAGGTGTTGTGGAGAGAAAGGAGATAATAAGGTATCATCAGAGATATTACATATAAAAGGGTTACAAGAAGTGTAACCTATTGACATAAAAGCTTAATCCTCCTGACAGATGTTTACCTGGTAAAATACAAAGGTTTGTTGATTTTCAGTTCATTTTAGAGTTGGTGAGGCCTTCTTAACACAAGCTGTTGCACTTGCTTGAATTAATGCATTTCCCAGCCCAGTAGCAGTAGCTGAAGCAGAAAATATCTCTTGGAAAAGTATTTTATTTGGATTTTGACACTACTTGTGAAGGAAAAGCAATCTCTGGCAATTTATCCAGGTGTTATTTTCCTTCCCAGATTAAAAGGTCTGTCAGAATGACACTGGCAACTTTAAACTTCTAACACTGCACCCTCCTTCTTGCTTATTACTTTAAGGGCATTTTCAAAAACGTTGCTTTTCTCTCTGCCTATTCTCAGCCTGTGAAGACCTGTGCAAACTACACAACTGTCATAAATGACAGGAGTGCAGCTGAAGTCAGCCGTGATAACATCAGGCTCTGCATACAGAGTCCTACTTTTAAATTTTTGTTTTGTTGAGAGGGGAGCGGGGTTCCTGTGAGTATAGTGAAGTGGTGGTTGACTGCTTGCTTCAAATAATTTCTCAGGCAAATTTTACCTAAGATTGTGCTTATGATTCTCTTATAGCCCCGAATGGAGAAAACAAAGTCAGCCACACAGGGACAATAATTAATTACACTATATAAATATGTGTGTGTATATATAGATATATATATGTATATATGCATCTCTGTGTGTGATATGTGATCTTCATGATAGAATGCATGAAATCACTTTTTCCAGAGAACAGATATATGAAAATAATATACCAACTAGAACACAGTTCTTACTCTTGCCCATTTGAGCTAGAATCTACAGGAAGCTGAGGGAACCTCCCTGTAGCCATCTGTGTGCACTGGGCCTGGGCCAGGCTGGGGTTTCTGAGCAGCAGCTACCAAGAACCTCAACTCTAATCCTGCTCCTGAATCACAGGACAGCAAAGTTTTTGTACTATAGTACAGCAGGCAAATGCTCATCCCAAGACTTCACTGTGCGGCTCAAGAAACACTGGAAAACAATACTCTAAAACAATGTTTTATTTCGTCATTGAATCTTTCTGATAAATGCAATGATGATTCAGTCATTCATTATTTACTCCAAAAGTGGATTAAAATGTGCCCACCACTGAAACAAATGCAAAGTTTTTAAGCTAATACCAGTAATAAGCAATGCAGTAATTTCTTTCAGGTCTGAAAATACATGTGCTGCAGTCAAAAAAAAAGTTATTATAATTGTTAATTAGTTCAGTATATTTCACTGAGGTGTTCTGCAGCAACCTTAGAATTTAAATTCTGTAAGTCAAAGTCATAAATTAAATAAAATAAGAAACATATATTAATTCTTAATCCCATTATACATGTACTGTATTTTAAGCATGAGGGAACCTGAAATTCACAGTAGATGTTTAATGAATAATCAGATCTGGAAGATACAATTTGTCATAGCCACAGAATTAGCTTGGTGAAAACCAATCCTGACAAGTTAATTAAATAAGTCTGAATATATTAGTTAGTATGAGTATTTGCCAGCATCTGTGTTGAGTTTTTTTACTTCACACTTTATTTTGACACATAGGGAAAAAAAAGAAACAAATAAGAAAGTCTACAGCTTTTGGAACTGCAAATCTTGAAAAACAAAGGATAAAATATTTAATATCTACTAGATTAAATTCTTCATGCTTTTTAGACAAAATATCCTTCTCAGAAAACTCAGCCAATATTTAAAAGAGTATTTTCATAAATGGTTTGACCTTACAACCCTTTAACCTGATGAGTCATTCCAGATCATACTAAAGCTTAGTCATGAGGAAGAATGCAATTTTTGGATCCTTAGCATCTGACCTCACAAAGTATGATGCAAACTACCACCACTAGTGAGAAAACTATGTGCAGTATCAGGGTGCAGGAATCTCTGGCTGGAAGAGATGGAGCTTTTGTGCTCCCTCTTGGGTAGCTCCTGCTCTCTACTGACTACCACCTCTATCCATGTGAATAACTCGAGCTCAAGTGCATCAAATGTTTGCAAGATCCAGCTGTAAGTGTTCTGACTCCTAAAGGTCCTGGCAACAGGCTGAGTCTTCTCCAAACTGGCTGTGTATCTGCAATCCTTCATGAATGTTTTTTTTAGAGGGTTGGAATTGTCCGGAACTGCCTTGCCAAACATTAAATCCTTGCCTTCACAACAATCATGAAGTGTGTCTCTCCTGCCCTCCCTCCACACAGATAAGACAGATACACAAGGGTGCACCCACACACACCATCTACACATACACCTGTGCTGTGGGGGTGTATATGTATATGTATACACACATTAAATGTGGGTTTGTTTGCTTGGTCTTTTTTTTAGGCTTCAGGAAGCCTACGGTTTCAAATTCTTCCAAGATGGCTGCCAACATCATCCTCTGATAGGAGGGGAAGGACAAGAAGGAAGAATCTCATAAAATCCCATGACTTAGCTGGGATTCAGGACAAAACCTTGTCACTCATAAAGAGCATGTGAACATTGACAGCAACTGAACCTAGTCCACAGCACAAGTTAGAAAAGCTTACATGGTTTCCCATTTTGAACGTTCCTATCTTGAGGTATACTCCTGCTACAAAACAGCAGGTAATGAGAAACTTGGAATTTCTATCACATTAAGAAACTGTTATCCTTTAAGTATTATTGATCTTTCTGAGCAGTAAGAGGTTTGTTGTACCCTTGGCTGGTGGTTTGTTGAAATACAACAAAAGATATATTTTCTCAGAGTTGTCCCATATCAATCTTCTGACACCAGAAAGCCACATCTAGTCGAACCACATCCAGTGTGGCTGTAAAACCTCCCTGCAGCTGTTGCCTTTGCAGTGGACCCCGTCCAGATCCTCCCTCCCAGCATGGAGAATGTAAACAGAAGATATATTGCAGCCTGGGATGCTCTATTCTATAGTTAATTTTTTCAGCTGAGAGTGAGATCCAATTCCTGTTCACGCTCTCTCCTCATAATAGCTCCCTGACTGCAGATGAGGGCTCTTCCTACTGTTTGGGAGGAGAGGCTACTGTGACAACCCACACCACAATCAGAGCTTGAACGAAAGTCAGGTTGTCTGGCCTTCTACAGTTACAGCGCTGGGGAGATGGGTGGTACTTTCTCCACTCACACATATGCTCTCAAGGCATATTTTATCCCCATTCTTCCGCCACATCACAGCTACAGGCTGGATTAGTAAATAAAGCAAGCGTGGAGTGTGGAATGGGAGGTTAAACGTCGTCGCACTGGAAAGTCAGCAGTTTTAGTCATCGGGTAAAATCTCCCATGACGGCATTCCTTTCTGAAATCTGATCCTGGAGAGAACAGCTTACAGAGCTGAAGAGATGCCAGGCAATGATCTACAGCCCTGGCCTTCCTGAAATGTATTCCTCCCAAGCATCTGTAAGCTGTCAAGTCATGCGCATAGTCCTCACATATGTGTAATACATCCTTGAGCCATGACTTTTCTCCTGTGGTTCAAAGCTGTATTTTCATGAGGCTCTGAGCACTTTAACTATGTGCAATATTGCCATACCAGTCCAAACAAAATAATTGTGTATCAGCTTCCTTATTTTTAGAGGACAGCTTATGTTCTGCTTGCCTGAGTGAACAGAAATGTTTGGGAATGGCCCCCAACAAACTTCTTGTAAGCTGACAGTCTAAATGCTACAGCTAAATTCAGGCAATCACATGATTATGAGTGTAATCAGGACCTTACATCTGAAGGATATCTTCAGACTTTTCCAGGAAGTTAGGATCTGTCAGAAGAATTGCAAAATTTTAAAAAGTTGAGTAGTCTTTCTGTTCAGACCTGTTATTACATACAGTAATACTGTTGCTAGCTAAACATGGTTGGACTCAATGATCTTAAAGGTCTTTCCTAACCTTAAAGATTCTATGGTACTCTATACTTTTAATGACTTAGGGGCTTTTGGAACCAGGTGTGGGGGAAGGAGGAAGAGAGAGGACTTCTCCTTGGAACCTGGACATTTGGATTTCTTTTTCAGCATTAATCTGATTCCCAAAGAAACTGTAGGCTACATCATAAATCAACCAAATTAAATAAAGTAATTTTCATAACACATTCCAGTGCTGAAATAGTCCGTATGCGTAGAGTTTGAGATGAATGTGTCATGTTTAGGAGTTTTAGCCAACCTCTGGAATTCATATTGCAATCACAAGTTGTCCAGAGATCAAAGCAGTGCTCAAAGACAGAAGGCAGCGCTTCTCCAAGGGATCTGTCTGGCTGCATATAGAAAAGACATGACTGTCTTCTTATTTCCTGGTAAGGTTGGACAAAAATGTAATTACTTTCTGATTTTATAAAACATTTCAGAAGATCTCTGAGGGTAGTACTGTTTATAACAGCATCCTGAAATGCCAGCTGAAGGTACTGCTGGAGTATCTGCAGCTCATGGTTCCTTCTTTTACAATCTGGTTACCAAACTCAATACCAAACCTGCTGTGGTTTCCCACAGTTGTTGATCCTAGGCTCTATTTGTAAGGTATACCTTTAATTACTGATAAAATTATTTCCACCAATATATGGGTTATGTTGTACACATTATTGCCTACAGGTAGTATTCATGTCATTATCCATGTATCATAGTCACAAAACCACATGCTCTTTACTGAAAAAGTCTTTACTGTCATTTCTGTACACTTCTCTCCAGAAATTCTCCTGTAAATATCCTCCAAGATTTAAAGAGGTTCCACTTTTATTTATTGACTTTTTTTGATTTCACATGGAACCAGACTGTCTGAACTGAGAATAAGCCCAGCCCTTACAACCAGCATACTTCCTGCTCCACATTAATGCTCCTGTCTCCATCAGGCATTAGAGATGGCTTGTCAGAGGTGGGATCATTCTGTGTTACAATGATAATTAAGGGAATTTCCAGCACACAATTATATTTGATTTTTTTAACCTGCTAAAACAGTGAGAGGCCACCTTCCATTCAAGGTTGCCCTACACCTTGATAGTAAATATGGTACTTTGAAAAAAAGAATCAGCTATAGCTGATTAAAGCTGTAGGCAGCTTTCTAATGAAGAGCATATTTTCGGTTAGATTGGCATGCTGGCCTCCCAGGATAAATAACATACACTACTTGGTATTTACTTTAGGATATTCCCTCTCTTCTTCTGAGATTACTGAAAACTTGACATGCCTACAACATTCTCTGTAGTCTTTGAAAATTACTTACAGATGACAGGAAGGGATCTGGTGGCCTCCCATATTTGTCTTGAGTATTTTCCAATTAAAGAATTCAGGCAGTGGGAAGACTTCAGCTGTATCTGTTTAGTCCAAAGAAGCCCATGACCAAAAGCTGTTCAGCAGTCAAGCACAAAAAGTAGTGGGACAATGGAGTTATGGAAAATCAACAAAGTAAGACCAGCAGAAAGCATAACTTTGTGAACACCCAGAAAAAGTTGATCTCCCTGTTGTAGGTGGTATCCTTTGCTCCACTTCAAATAGTTGTATTTAAGTGACTTCTTCTAGAATTCTTAAAATATAGGTGATTTTGTTCACCATGCCTGTATTCATAGGAAAGGAGCAGACTGCAAAACTGAAACATGCATATATCAATTCTTTAGCAACATACAACATTTAATTGCTTATTGGTTTTATATAGTATTTGCAGAAGTGTCTAGTAACTGGAAGAAAGAGTACGATGAACAGTCTATGACTGATCTCTTGATCACCTTAGAAAATAAGTGCTTTTATAGTTGGGCCATTTTTTCCTCGTATAACCTCCTGGATTCCTCTTTTGTCAGAGGCTTTACTGTTAATAAAAATTTACAGTATGCTAGGCAAGCAGAAGGCAGATGGATTACCAGGTGTGATGGGACCAGAGGCTTCCAAAGGCCCTTCTCCCTCCTCTGCAAAAGGAAAGCACTGGAGTCACCACAGGGATAGGAGGTGCAGCATCACACTCTCAGAGGTACAGCAGATGGCTGGGCAGATCTCAGGTATCTTTGGCAATGGGGGTTCAGTAACTCTCACAGTCAGAATTATGGGAAAAAATTTTAAAACAGCCTTCCTTCAGCAAGGAGACAGGCACAGAGACAGAGCATACATCCAGTGTTTCTATTTATGAGCCTAGAAGGCCCTGCTTACTAAGCAATTTCTCCATAAGGAAAAGAAAAAAAGCAGAGCCTTCTGCAAAGGGCCTATTGGACCACACTGACTGTTTAGAGTCATCTGATACACTGGGAGAAGGATAAAGAATTTAAATATCTGAAACCATCACAGTGAGGACTGTTAAAGAGAACAACTATGTTATCAGGTGATGGCATGTGCTATAATTGCTAGATCATATGGAAATAACATTCAGCAGCTGTTACTTTATCAGTATTAATAACTCTAGTTCTCCCATAGACATAAAGGAATAAAAAGTTTGTCTGCTGCCTGCAAATCTTAGACCACAAGCCATGGGCCTCAGACAAGACTTTTGCCCCAAATGTCTTAATTTTATTATAGAGGCAGATAAACAACGTAAATTAAATGAACTAAAATGTTCATTTGCCTGGTAAGTATAATAAATTTTCCTACTCATCATTGTGCTCCACTAAGTCTGAATAAATGTGGACTTATGTTCAGTGAGTCACAGAAGAAATAAAATAATGCTGTTTATCTTTACACGTCAGCCATAGTGCTATATGGAAGTCATTCTACATTAAAGATCTTATAAAGTTAAGTGAGATGTTACTGTCACAATAAGAAATTATTCTGGCCTTTCTTTTATGTGAAGAAGTAACAACAGAGAAAAAAAAATCCATTAAGTACAATTCTAATGTTCATCTTCATAAGAACATCTATTTTACTTGAGACAAAGATTTAAATAAATATTTTATTGCAAAGGTATTGGTAACCCACCTGGATCAGTGCCTTAGATCACCCTACAAATCTTTGACCACACAGCAAACAAACTGGCAGAGGCACAAGTCAATATTCTTTCACTCTAATAAAGAGGACAAGCCAGTTTGGCAAACTGCCTTGGTTGCTGTTCATCTACTGGTAAAAATGTATTAGCAGCAAGCCTGGTCACCTAAAAGCAGGACTCTGCAAGATTCTCCCAGCTCAAGGGCCAGATTCAGGTTTCGAAGAGTCTTTTAAGTCTCCCTTCATTGCCCTGACTTGACTTAAGCCTTCCTCTGCAAAAACCTGAGCAGGTCTTTAACTCAACCATTACCTTTCTAGCGACTCAGTTGCCCCCAGGTTGCAACACCCAGTGCCTTCTCTCTCCTAGACAGGTGAGAGAATATGTAGTTTAAAAATATTAGGCCAGACAGCACTTCCTCCAAAAGATGGTGCAGTATTTTATTAACATGCTATGCAGCTTTATACTGTAATTGCTGCCTCTGAGCCAGAGGCAGTAAAGGAGGGCACTGCTGCTCTCCGTGCTGTGCCTTTCCCTGGTAGCCATTGCATACTTTGGACTTATGCAGTGGGCTCAAAACAGAAAAAAACACTTCTAAAAAGAAATTTGTTGGCCTTGAGTAGGAGGGCTTTCCAGTCACTGAGCTAAAGGGAAAGGGAAAGCAGGACAACAGCTTGACAGTACATCAAGGCCAAAAACTTTTGGCAAAATTTTTCATATGTAGGCTGTGCATCTTGCAAAGCAGAGTCTTATAAATCTTTTCTTGAAGTGCAGGAAGGAAAAAAGCAGAAATGTGGCTCCTTGGAAATTGCGACTAAACAGCAAACCAAAAAGCAAGAAAAGGGCAACCTCCACAGAGGTGGTTGCTTGCATTGAGGAAGCTTTGCTGGGGGTTTCCCTCTTCTGGTCAGAAGATAGTTTTAATGAGGTTGAACTTTGTGTATTGAATTTAGAATGAGTAATACAGGCAGATTGTGTGCCCAAGGGGAGACCATTAGAAACTTTTGTGTTAACATTTACTTTTGACAGAGTTTGCACAAAGGCAACATATTTTGTTAGCCGCAGAAGATAACTCCATGGACAGGTTAGCAACGGAGCTATAAACACTGAAACAGAAATTTAGGGTGTTTTTCTAAAGGTATCAGCTGTGAATCCCCAGCCTTGGGGTGAGTCATTTAGACCAGGCGCAGCATTTCAAGGAAACATTTCTATTGAAGTGACTAAAGAGTTGGAGGAGGCCCAACTGCAAAGCATTCATAGGCATCCCATGGGTCAGGTGAAAGAAGCTGTTTTAGGGGCCCCCAGGCCAGATGGTATTTGCAGATGACGCAGAGACAAAGCCAAAGGAAGTGGAGTTGCCCATGTAGAGGGAAACCTCATCCAGAAAAGCAGGAGTTGCAGAGATGTCAGCACCCAACAACCAGAGCAACATGTGTAAAGAGCTGTCCAGGCACCTGCTGCTCTGTGCAGAAATCAACAGCTGGAAAGAGTTGTGATTTGGTGAAAATATGATCCAGAAAAATACTTACGAGGCTGAAGGGGAAGGAAATGTACTGCCTGAATAACACTGGGAGCTACTAATGACCAGCTGATGCAGAGTTCAAAAGAAATTAGTCTCCCATCAATTTTGGGGGTGTGAAAACTCAGTGGATTATGTTGTGTGATCAGTATTTCTATTGCTCTTGTACTGAGATTCACCTTCGTCTAGAGACCCTGAAAGTGTTCTTGGCTACTGAAGCGAGTAAATGTGCTCTGGAGCAGAACTTAACCCCTCCACAGAAAGATGGCAGAAAGAGACGTGGCTCCAGGGAGTTCTTTGGGCTTCAGGTGCTTCTAGAATGACTATGGAGTGACAAAGATTAATTGCACCCCATGACAGCTCTAAACTAGGTCATTGTGTAATAGTATGCCTAAGTGAACCTGTTGGAGTATTTGAAACTACAGCTGTGCCATCAGGTTTTCTCCTTGTCAGGTTGCTGCCTCATGTGGCATAAAAAGTTGAGCTCTAAGTAAGAACAAAAACATGATTGACATTACCAAACTCTAAGGACAACAGCCAAACATCTCACAGCATGTCATGGCAAAAAATTGTGAAAAATCCCACCTTGTCTAGGTATTAAGGAAATATTTACAGAGGACAAAGAATAGAAATCTCTAATACAACCCATTTACCTTAAATTTGCTAGGATTTGAGCGATGCAACTGGGTGTAGTATCAGGTGACATACCACAGTACCTTTGCTTTTTTTTTCCTTGTCACAGTGGGTATCTGTAAGGTATTACATTGGGTGGTAGAAAATGGCCTGACCACATCTACATCACCTTGAGCTTCCCATAATGGAACTCTTAAAAAAACCTACTCAGCCGCTTCACCAACAACTGAGTCAAAGCTTTGCAATAGCTGTAAGAAATGTAATTCAAAATAGCAGCAAGTTGTCCTGCATTCAGAAGCTGAATGTGTTATTACTTTTGACTGGGAGTCTGCATTATCCAGTTACACTGACATTGACAAATTAAGACAGAGCACAAACCACCACAAGGTCTGCAGAGCACCTTTCATATTCATGCATATACCAGAGGTATTTCAGAGAAATTATCTAATTTAAGAGATGAAAACTGAAGACACCCAGTTAAACCCATAGGAGGATGATCCAGACCAAGCCAAAAGGCCTCTGAAACTTTTTAGAAGATTAGTTAAGAAAGCTTAATTCTCTGGGGATGTCATTGGTTTCTGCACTGAAACCTTGAAGAGACAAATTGCACAGGATGGATGAGCCTAGCTGATAGAACACATATTTTTGTCTCATCGATAATCTAGAATCAAGAATTCAGGGTATCCCCCTGACTTGAGCAGGCATTCTCACACTGGAGCCTGTGAGAATTGGTGAGCTTCCTGCAACCACAGAAATCACAACAGTGATCAAACTGATAATGCTTTCAAATTCTTGCTGAACAAAATAGGGAAAAGTTGCAGAGAGCACCTAGCTGTGATGCTGTATGGATGTCTCTGTGGGAAATTGCTGTGTTTGTATTATATCACACTTTTTGTGTTTGATGGGTGAGGAGAGGAAAATAAATGGAAGCTGTGCCATAGCTTTTACTCAGAATGCTGCTCTAAGTCTTACACTTCTATGTGTGAATGATAAAATAACCTGGAAGAAGAAAGCTTTACATACATAAAACCATGCCTAAAATAAGGTCTTCATCCTAAAGAATTTGCTTTATTTCACATTTGATCCCAGCTGAGTGAGAAGAACACCAAGAGAAATTTCACAGTACCCCACCCATACTTCAAGGTCAGTTCTGTAAACTATAGGACCTGTGTGTGCAGGGATTATACTTTTTGATCATATAACTGTACAGATTGAAAAGAAAAAAAAATAATTTCAGACTAAAAATTGACACTGCTGTATAAATAAAAAACAGCCACCACTTGTCCAGTGGGAGAAAGCAGAACATCTGGCCTCCAGTCCTGTAGCTGCCTGGCTGAACAGGGTTTGGGAGCACTGAGGAGCTACTGCTGCCTAGAAGGAAGGGAGTGCCCAGCATTAGTCACCAGAAACCAGGTCTGAATCATTACAAGGAGTCCTGATTCAGCAAGTTAAACATTGGTGTGAAACAGGAGATGGGTCCTCAGCATTCTTCACTGAAGCAGACAACTGCTGGGAAAAGCAGGGGGACACCAGTGACATGGCTGGAGATCAGGAGGACGTGGGATTGGAATGGGCCACCTGGCTCTTCAAGGGCTGGGACCCAGGCATGGGATATTGGTGTGCTGGGCGATGATATCCTGTCTGTGGGGAGGGCAGTGATGACAAGAGGTGTGTGGGGTGGCCCTGGGAGCCCACAGCCGCGTTCAGAGTTTGCTTTCCCCCATCTATTTTTGCGCACCGTGAGCAGACAATACAAAGGCTCACACTTAGGCCTCCTGCACCCAAGAACAACTGTCCACAATTACGCAAAGCAAATGTGTGTTTGGAGAATGCCACATCAGCAGTCCTCCTAGGGTGCGCGGAGGATTAGAGCCAGCCCTGTATGATGTTTACATAAGAGGATTTGATCTGTGTTTCCTAGTGTGATTCACAGGGCTCTGCCCTGCTGGAGTAGCTAAAAGTTAATTCCTCTTGCTTCTGTACTTGGGCCTGGTACTCTGCTTTTTACAGCAACTGCATTGGTAACAGCAGTATTGCAGCAGGCATTTTGGTCCAATTTTAACATAGATATTTTTAATTGGCATTATTTTCTCCACATATTCTTCCCAACTGTATTTTTTGTGCTTACAAACTTAAATCTCAACATAAAATCCTACTTGCTTTATTTAGTTGAAAACCAGAACACTAACATTTAGAAATACAAAGTTGCCAGCACTGTTTAAACATCCTTCTTTAAAAATGTAGGTTTGCAAAAATGAAACTGGTGCCTCTGTATTTTGATGAGCTAAAAATGACACTGGTTTCAAAGATATGAAGCATGAAAAGAAATGTTAAACTATAAATAACTCAGTTTTCACTTGTCCTCCAGAAACTTGCACAGCTTCCTATACATGTAGCCACTAAGGTACCAACTCATTTATCACTGACCAGGTGTTTCCCTGTTTAAACAGAAGGCCAAGTGATTATTGACAATTGTATCTGTAAAAGCAAATAAAATAGTACAGCGGTGGTTCTGACACTAACGGAACCAGCCTTAATCTGCTACATGTAGTCACAAAGCTTTCTCATCTTGGAGCAGGGTACTGTGCCTTTACTATCTTTAAACAGAAGTCTACAGCCTGCTCAGTTGTCAGATCAATATGCTAGGTGAAAGGTAGTAAAAAGTGTGAGAATTTCACAGAACATCACTGTAGCACTAGGTTTTGTTGGGTTTTTGTTAGGGAGAGTTTCAAAAATATGTTTCCTCATACCTTTTCTTATGAATTTATGTTTTCTATTCAGAGCCTTGGTGTTCTTTCTTCCTCCCTTGCAATCAGTGTAACTATTCTGCATCTCAGTTTTCTAACTTTAAAAATACCACAAGACTCATGAACCACATAATAATCTAACAAAGCCTCGCCTACTAACATTTTAAAGTCTTTTGCTTTCCCTGTATTTTAGGAGCAATGTGCCAGTAAACTAGAAGGCATTGTACATAACCATGTTTTGAGCAGGACTGCGAGCTTAATACCTGAAAGTTCTGGACATGACCAGTCCTTGTTGGGCTCAGGCTCGATTATGATGCTGAATGATCTCTGCTTTCTATCTGGCATGACTTCTGCTATGCAACTTTTTCATGCAGGGTTATGGTTAAAATGCAGGTTTATTGCAGCTAGTTTATCTTGGTTTGCTCTTCTTCTTGCAGATTTGTTTGTTTCATTTTAAAGGGTGGTGTAGCTTTCTGGATACTTCCAACACCAGCAGATGTTGCTTAAGCAAGAAATTTGACTCCCCAGATCTATCTGTTGTCATTTGCCCAAATGGTTCTGTGGGGGTGTTTCTCTTACTAGTATTTCCATGAAAGCAGGCTGATGGCTGGTTCCACAATCTCCTTGGCTGCTTTTCATCTAGTCCCTTTCTTCTGACATGTCCAGCTTTGGTGGGCTACAGGGAGACAGGCCTCCTTTGGAAGAGCTATTGAGTTTACTTGACATGCTCATGCAATCACGCTGTGTCAAAGTACAATGAGACGCACAGGAATGTTGGCAAGAGAACATCATATATAAGCTATGATTAAGACATTAACAGAACCATTATTTATTACTCAATTTTCTATCACAGCAACCAAGATCAAAGGTTTTGTCTTTTATTCCCCTAGGAAAACCTTATCTGGATCAAGTTGAGTCATACTATTCAGTTTTTCTGCGGAACTCTCCCACGTGGGTTTTTCAAGAATTTGCAAATGTACTTGCTTCAGCTCAGCCCTCTATGACCCTCTCCTCCCCATTCACCACCTAAATCATTTATGCACAAGTAAGTCTGGAATTTTTTTGCTGTTTCTTTTGGAGCCACAAGAAACCCATTTGTCTTTGAGAAGCTTAATTTCATTTCAAAGTAAATTTAAATATGTCAGTTTTGAGCTGCTCTGGTTTTAATTCTTTTTCCTTTGGTTTCAGTATGTTGCCATTTTTACATTTTACTTGAACAATCCAAAAGGATTATGCACTATGAAATATGAAATGATATGAAATTCTATACTAAGAGTGTTGTTGGGAACAGTGTGCTTCCACTGCACAGTGACTAGCAATTCTCTCTGTGTCTGTGTATGACTGCTGCAGTAGCCATTGTGGGAACTGACTACTGCAACTAAGCAAAAGTACTCATGCAGGGTGGTGCATGCAGTTGCTTATGGTCTGAGCCAGCTGGATGTTAGCCAGACTGGTCTGGGTATCAGGTAGCTGCACTAACCAAGAGCTCGGAGCCGTGTTGATAAGTCCTGCAGAGAGAACAGTTATGGTAAATGCACACACAGTGTCACCTCGTCACGGTTTCAGTTTTCATATCAGAGCAGGCCTGCAGCGTGGTAGCTGAAAGTATAAGAGCAGGCAAGCAGCTCTCCACACCCATCCATATAGATATAATCCCTGAGGTATGTATAGGGTCTTTTAATATTCCAGAGAGAACATCAGTTCCAAAATGCTCTGTTTTCTCTGCATTCTCAGTTCTCTCTGCTAGATGAAATTCCGCCTCCACCCTGATGCGTGCCCAGACGTCTATGCCTCAGTTTGGACAGGCAAGGCTGACAGCTCTTGTGTTGCTTGATGGGAAAGCAGCACTTGGAAGAAGAGAAGCAGGTCCTTACTATAAACAAACTTCTTTAAAAAAATTAACTAGTAATGCAGGAGCCTTAACTCAGGCTTCCTTGGGCCTCCAATCAACCACAGCTCCTCATCCAAGGCAGCACTTCATCTTTTGAATCTTTTTGTACTCTGTTGTATAACAAAAGACTGGGATGTCTCATACTCAGCCATATTTCAGCTTATTCAGACTGGGATTTGATAGACACTTGATAAAATTTTGAGGACAGTAAAACATGCTAGCCCAGTTAGGATGTGCTGGCACTGGGAACTGCAGCAAATTCCTGAAGTACTGGCTATATCCCATTTGTTCAGCCCTATGCTGTTACTTAAGTGTCTTGCAGGCACTGTGTTAACCCTGTCCTGCTTAGCTGGTGCCACTTCTCTCTTTTTCTGCCTTTTTTTTTTTCCTGCCCTGCCTGGTGTCTCCTCTGAAGGGTGAAAGGGAGGAGACAAGACTCACAAGCTCTACACCTCATCTCCTCAGACCTCACTCTTTCCCATGGAGCCTTAAAGCACAAAAAGGACTGCATAGCACACTTTAAGAGAAGATGAAGAGATCATAGACAAACATGGAAGCTGAGGGAATAGAGCCTTGAATGTTCATACTGGCACAGTCTGTACTGAGGCTAGCCCTCACCCACAGATATCTCTGTAGTGCTTCTTGGGAGCCTTTACTTGGTGGTGTGGGAGATGAGATAGTAAGCACTGGAGACATGTTAAAGTGATGTCAATCACTTCACAGCAAGAGAATATCAGGGAAGATCTTCCCAAATCTACAAGGCTGTACCATGAGAGTCTACCCTAGCCTTTGGTCTCATCTTTTTTTTTTTTTTTTTCTATTTTAACATGCAGAAGTGAAAGAGATGCTTACTCACAGTAACAAAGGGGAAGTCAGACAAGACTGAAGAGCCATCATTTCTACAATCCAACCCAGAAACAGAAATGAAAGAGACAGGGCAGAAAGAAACAGCAGGGAAAAAAAGAAGTGCAAATCTGAGAGCCCATACACAGAATGGCAGTACTAATGACAACCTAGGCTGTCTGAAAGGACAGGAAAGTCCAGACATCCCCTTACTTATACTTCATAATTTAGAGCATATGACTCAGTTAAGGTGGAGAAAATATTTAGTGTTGTCTAGAGGGCAGTGAGAATAAGGTAATCATCAAACTCCTCAAGCTCCTCCAGAAGAGAGACTTAAAAAATACAGAGCAGAAGACACACCACATGCACAGAAAGCAGTAAGAAACAGATTGAACCATTTTCAATTTTTAAGGCATTTAACCAAATTCTACTATCAGAATCTCATCCTGCCTCATCCTGCAAGTTGACCTTCATGTGCAGATGTCTCTGACTTCAGGCCCCTCTGATGAGGGGCCCAGGCAGCAACCAGAATCCATAGCACTTGATGTGTGCCCTCTTTGCACGCTTCATCTATTGTTCTGTTCAGCTTGTGAATTAAAATCGACAGTACCTCACAAAAAAAGCCCCCCTATGACATAGGTTCCATGTGCATTGGCAGGTAATCTGGGACTGATAAACTCTGGCCAGGAATTTCAGATGGAGCTTCTGAATTTGCATGGATACAATTGGATAAAAGATCAAGGGTGTTGGTGATTTGAAACATTCCATGAAAATGAGTTGCACTTCACCAGTCTGAGTATTAACTAACATCTTTTCACCCAAGCACAGAAACCCTTTGGCTCTGGCACATCATTGCAATGTCCTCTTCAGAAAAGACAGCACATAGCTGAGTGTATCACCATTTTGGTAGAATCCAATTTAACTGAAAGAACAGGTTTCCAGCAAAGTTTAAACACTCAGAACAGCTTCAGGAACTTAAGGATGTAGTCCTGATTATCGTTGGGCTGAACAAGGTATTTGGTTCATCAGCATTCTGTTCAGGCCCATTTCTTTTCTATTTCTTTCTCCTTTTTCTGTTTTTCTACATCAGTGAATTACTTCTGCAGTCATGGATGTTTTAGCATGGGATGCCTGCTCTTATGGCAGAAAATTCAACACACAGGATTTACCATAAAATTAGCAGCGATCTAGCAGGATTCTGTGGTTACCACACTAAGATACCATGTCAGCAGTCTTGGATTTCTACCAGACTATGACAGAGAGGAGTGCTGTGTTAGAAAGTTCCAGCTTTGCTGAATCAGTGTGGAGTTTGGGTGGCATAAATATCACACACCTTGCCGTCACACCAAAATACCTATCAACTACACCAGAAATCGTGCCAGGCTGCCAAACATTGGGAGAGGCAATAATTCTGTGTTGACAGCAAATGGGGCTGTATTGCTGCACCCTTGGGGAATGAATCTGGAAAGTCTGGAGCATACTAGCAAGGCATCTAACAAATGGTCAAACAGGAGCAGTTCCCTTCACTGACATTACTCTTATGCAGAAACCTAACCTGGTGTTGAAGTCTTCTGCTAAGTCAGGTTTTGAGGTGGGATAGAGCCCTTTGTGTTCTATCTCCCAAGTTCACTAAGACCCAGTGCACAGCAGTGCATGGGGTAGAGCATGAGGACACTGCAAGTGCATTAGGTCAAGCAACAGTCACTGTACCACAGCCACACAACACCCATTTCTAACCTCCTCCATGACTTCACCTTTTATATATCAAACCTGTATGCCAGACACAACTAACTAGCTCATCCCAGATCTGCCCAGCCCACTCTGCCTGGTGCCAGGATCACAAAGAGGAGAGAGAGCCAATGATATGGCATTTGAAAAAGATTGATGTAACAGTAGGGAAACCTGAATTGGTGGTCAAATAAATGAGGCTAATGCTTATTTCATGCATCTTTCCAGGTATGTATCCACAGCAACCGTTCACATCCCAGTTCACAACAGTAATACTACAGCTAGCACTATTGCCAAAAAGTACTGCATCATTTCTTTTATTAGAGCGAAGTGGCAAACCAAAATCACACAGACTGTCATGGCTTTTATCAAGGCAAAATTGAATGTGGGCTCTCATTGGGCAAGTGTGTGTCAGATTATGAGCCAAATCAGAAGGTCATCATCCCTTTCTCCAATAAAGTAACTTCTGGATCATTAAATTTAATTCCTAAAATGCAAAATTCTTAAAGGAATTAGGGATTTTTTTTAATCGCAGGGTTAACAAAAATCATATGACATATCTTGGATTTTAATTTAGGTGCATGATCATATGAGTGATTAAGCAAACAGAAAACTGAAGTAAAACAAACAATAAACCCTCCCCAATTTACCACTGTTTACCTAGAAAATAAAATCATTGAGTAAAAAGTAACAAGGGTTCACTGAAAAGAAATCTTGTAGACAATCCTGAATTTTAAAATCCCAATGTATCCTATCTCTTCTGTTTTCTTCATGCACAAGTTTCACAACACCACCAATGTTGGAAATAAAGCCCTCCAATGACTTGAAGGTGGCATGGAAAATGAAGCAGTGGAGGAGTCCTGAGCCACTGGTCCTCAGTGCAGGGCTGCCTTCAGCACACAGGTCCAAACTGTATTGGCAAGTGAAAGACACACCACAGATCCACTGGGTAGTAAACACTGCTTTAGGGTGCTGAAAAATGAAACCAAGTGATGCAGAGCACTGAAATGATGCAAAGTTGTTTTGGCAGCTCAAGCTTATTGAAGCATTTCCAAAAGGACAACTTTTCCCTAGCAGACTCAATGGTGGTATGTGCATAATTTCTGTATCATTCATCATAACATTGAGGTAAATGAAGCAATTTGAGGAAGAGCAACAAGCATTATCTGGAAGAGTGGTTTTATAGAGAAAGGTTAAAAGAGCTTCATACATCCAGTTTTGTTAAAGCAGAGGTAGATGGAGGTATGTCTCCAGTCAGCAAATGCTTAAGTAATGCAAACCTTAAGGACGGAGAGGAAATACTTGGGCTTATACATATGGGAACAAGTAGGAATAAATGAAAAGAGGGCAGGGAAAGACTGAATATCAGAAAATCTTGTTGGCAGTGAAGAGCAGAGCCTGTGCAAATTTTCCAGAGGAATTCTTTAAGTTATTTAAAAAATATTTTGAAAAATACTAATAAACAAGCTACTAGGAGTAAGTCTGTACTAGCAAAAGAGTTGATTGTATTACACAACAGCCTCCTCTATCCCCATTTCCTCCTTTGCTTGGTTTATCTTCTACCAATGAACGATGTACAACATTTGGTAAAAGCAAAAAGTAACTTGAGGCATTCATGACAGAAATCTCAATGCTGACTAAAGAGAGTTCACATACTCTGAGATCCTGAGAAATGGGCCCCACATATATTTCTCATTTATTTGAGTGCAACATCACTTGGATTTGATCCATGTCCCACAGAAGAGGTAACGCCCTGGAGGAGCGACAAGGTGGTTCAAACAATGGATTGTTGCTTTTGGAGTGTCAGGCAGGTAATCTCTAACAACTACCAGCAGTTGAAGAGGTTACAGCTTCTAACTAACCAGCCTGACTCTCTCCCAGAAATTTCTGCCTCTGTATCAAGGTGGCAGAAACCACACATCTGTGTTTTAGCAGTTCTGGTTCCTTGCCCGAAAAAAAAAAATAGGCTATAAACTATCAACAGAGGTATCTTATATGGTAATTGAATGCTAGCACTTTGGTGTGTTTAGGAGGAACACTTTACCACATTTACTTACTTCAGTGCTGGCAAAGCTGACAATCACTGCAGGAATCAGAGTACAGTTTCCTATTTCAAAGTCTTTCTGATGTGTTCTCCTGTAGAACAGGGCATTTCTTCACCTGATAAGTCAGCTGTTGAACTTTAGTGTCTAAGTATTCATATAATTTCTGTTTATGATCACACATACATTTCCTAAGAACTATATTCTATGTCTTGTCATAGTTTATTATAACCAGCTTTTTATCCAGTATAGAAAACAGTTTAAAAACTGTTCAACAGGCTCAAGCGATACTGCAGTGTCCAAGTGTTAATATTTATACACCCTGCATGTATAAACCAAGCAACTTGGAGACTCTCAAATACATATGAAATAACATAAGCCAGATTAAAGCAGAAATAAATTAATGGAATGCTTTTTGCTTTATTGTTTACAGACATTGGACCATATTGTATTGGCTTTTCCTGCACCGAAAACAGTGGGAGTTCTGGACAAAGATGAAAGGGAGAATATGTACTGTGAGCTGTTTGTTTTCTACTCATAGTATCTTTTTCAAAAGACATTCTGTATTTAGAAGAAATAAAAACTGCCCATATTTTAATGCTCTAAGGTTGAAGATTCATAGATACCATAACAGTAGGACTCATGGTTCTCCTCTCATTTATATCATGGCTTTTTTTTTTTTTTTTTAATAGCACAGTTGGCATTTCCATTTTTACTCCAAGGCAGATTTTACCACGCTTACATCTTAGTTTCATTAGCATTCCCATTCATTTTAGTGGGTAGGATGCTCTACAGCATGAATTACGAGAAAGTCTGGCTGCTTGGTTGTGCAACACTGAATTTGAAATACGAGAAATAGAAAATAGCCGACTTCTTTTTCCATTAGAGTAATGCGTGTACAGCAGAAGCCCAGTTAGGAAGGTAAAATCAAGATCATACAGGGTCCACTGTAATAAGAAAGCATCACTGCCTGCTGTTTGTCTGAGTTCTTAGATTTGATTGTACTCTTTGATGTACATACCTATCCCCCACAGAAGTTAACATGTGGACTTCTGCTCACAGCAGTGATTGAGCTTTATACTTACTGCGGTTTGGGTGGTTCTCAGAACTACCAACAGAGACTTATGCTCATAAATCACTGATTTATATATACCCATTTTCAATGCAGAAGTCAAAAGATTATGCAACTTTTGAAAGATTAGTAATTACACTGAAGCCTTTGGTTCCTCCTCACATGTCTTCTGGAAATGATCACTATTGCTGGGAAAGGTTTCGACCCAATATTTCTAACTTTCCATTTCTCCCTTGAAAATAAACCTAGTTTATGCTGTGGCCATAGTTCAACAGAACAACCATATCCAGACTTTCAAGGTGTCTTTGGGGAGTTCTAACAATAAAGAACTGTGCATGTTACGACTGGGTGAGAGCCATAACAAACGTTACTATTTTTAGTTAGGCTGTCAGTCCCTTAGAGACTCTGGATCTGTTACACTACCAAGATCTGTTATGCTGTTGTGACAGCTGAAACTCAATGATGTGTTCAACCACTTCAAACCCAGTGTGACGTGTTGATCAGGTGCTGAAATGAGCAGTTAAGAACGGCACGTGGGTGCATACAGCTTTTTTATTCTAAAAAGCCAAGGCAGGTCTTCAGTGAACAGACTGTTTGTACTACAGACTTTTTCTTCCCATGCTATATCCAAGATGACTTTGGGACTATCAGTCTTGGACTGACGATACACAGTTCACATCCCTACTGGAGTGTCACGGCACACCTGGTATGAAAGCTTCTGTCAGCACTGCTTCCGTGGACCCGGTTCCACTGGGCCCATTTCCCACTGCAACCTCCTCTTGACAGGCAGCAACCTCATATATGTAACAATATACCTTCTCCCCCCTGCAAATTCACTCTGTGCATTCCCAAAGGCCTTATGGCCACGCAAGTTGCCCAATGGATAGTGAGGGGTACGTGTGTCCTCTCAACAGTGGCAGACGCGTGCTGTCACGCCCTCGTTCCGGCACAGGCCCTCACCGCGCCTCAGGCGTGCAAGACCTCCCTGTCCTCCGGTTCTACTGCGGCCAGGGGTGCTACGGAGATAGGAGCGGACCGGCCCAGCAGCTAGGGTGGGGGGACTCCCTCAGGGTGAGGGCTATCGACAGCGCTACGGCACAACACTCCGGGCTTCCAGCAGGGAAGATAAAAGACGGAAAAAGAACAGAACACCGGAGAGAAACGCCCCCGTCTCTCCAGCGAGGCCGCGGGGCGCCGCGCATAGACAGAACCACCCGCCCGCCGCCATCTTGGAGGCAGCTGGCAGAAGCCCCGCCAGCCTCCGCAGGGAAACAACAGCATCCCCCGGCCCTCCCAGAGACGGGGAGAAAGGAGCGCTAAAGAGGCGGAGTGACCCCACCGCGAATAGCCGGCGCTTACGGAAGATCTAAAATCGCATTTTAAAAAGCGAAAA